>JAHKKF010376364.1:0-14703 GCA_019740295.1 Labeo calbasu | reverse complement strand
AAAAAAAAATCTCATTAAAAACTCTAGCTGTAACTTATTGATTTTGAAATAACGCTGGTTGGATACGGTAGCTGTAAACTGTTCATCTGTTTTGCAGTGTTGCAGCGCAGTGTTTTTGTTGAACTAATTTGTTTTGCAGTGTTATGGAGGATTATTATTCAACCTGTAAGGTTTTGTTCAAATGATATTTGGTGTAATGACAAAACTAATTACTATTTAATGACATATACAAACACCATACCAGTGGCCAAAGTAAAATGTGCATTGTCATAATTCTCCGAGAATCATCACCATCCATCGATCTGTAACATCTGCCACTGCTCAGCTGTTTTATAGGCCAGAAGTAACATACTGAAGCCGAAACGAACGGTAGTTCATCCACGCTTATTAAACTGCGATCTAGAGACTCCGGTTGTACGGCGGGAGCTGATCTCAGGCCAGCGGGGGACACGGGGTGAGCCGCGCAGTCAGGTGGAGGAAGACGCCGCTGGCCCAATTATTTCAGTGAACATGTTCCCTGATACGCGCACCCCACAACTCAGACCTTCCACATTTCTGAAGGGTTCAGGAGCCGTGGGCAGCGGACCGTGGATGGACTGTGGAAAAGGTCACGGCCGCTGTAGGTTTGTTTTATTTGTGTTTCTCTGAAAGCTTAGTGTCACGGTGGTAAATGCCCAGCGCTGCAGCTGCAAACCCTGCCCGAGATACCGGCTCCTCTCCCTGTGGATTTGGTCTAATGCCTCCTACTTTCCTCCAACCGAACAAAACCATACAACGTATCATTAAAAAGCTCAAAAGAGGCCGGAGAGGTTTGTCAGTCAATACCCTCGCCGGCAAACCTGGCTTAAAATGGGTCTAATGGAACGTGCATTAGTGCATCGACACCAATTTAACCTGGCCGCGTCGCCCCTTCCCTCCTTTGGTCAAATTTCATTTTCAGAGGTTCTATAAACATCAAACGGTTAAAGGTCTGAGAGCTTAAAAGCTGTAAGTGGGAAAGATCTGGAGCGCAGGACTTTTTTGTGACGGTAAGATTTTCATTTTAAAACTTCAGTCCACTTTCCAGGATGTGTGAATGTGTTTGGTCTTAGCCCTGCTCAGCATAACAGAGTATCTACCATCTGTTTATGTCTAGCAGTTGGAAAAAATCAGATTATTTTTGGCTGGCCTGAGCAGTGAACCACAGAAATAAACAACTTTATTTTTACTCTGCATGAGATATTAGCAGATCTTGTGAAATCTTTTGGCCATATTTTAAGACAAAATCTTCATTTGTGTTTCAGAGAAATGTTTTTTCTTTTGACCTGGTGATAAATAATATCTAATGTGGTCACCATATAAATAATGACATCAAAGCATTTTCTGTAAACCAATATGTCAGTGTTGATCTACAACAGCAAATTGCTGATGATTTTAGTAATGACCAGACATGTTTATTATCATTAATCTTTTCACCCTGCCATTAATGTAACCTCAAATCCTCAAGGAAGATGAAACACAAATAAAGGCAGACGCTGGGAAAGCTGAAAGGAGGATTTTCAAAATGATTGTTCGCTGTACTAAAATAACCTTCAGCTGTATATGCATAAATAAATAAGAATGAGAAAAGCGTACCAATGCAGATTTTCATCAAATGCGCTCAATGATTGTATTGCAACAGTGGGACAGTGATGACAATTACAGTCTTTAACTTTATTTATCTACAATTTGATTCCTGTGCATCTGTTCATACCTCAGGCACTGGAGTTATTTATTAAAAATAAACAGAGAGATCATCTAAGGACTGGCTTAAAGACGCGAAGCAGGCTTAACTCAGGTCTTCCTAGAAATTTTACCTTACTAAATTATCTCTTGTAATCATGCTTTTCTTTTTTTTTTTTTTTTACCTTTCACTCATATCTCAGTATAATCAATAAAGCTGTAGTCTGTAAATGGTTGCAATACAATGAAAAATTCACCAAACGAACTCAGGATGGACATTTTCAGCTGGTCTCAGAAACCAACAAATCCATCACTGAAACACCTCCATGTTCAGTCGTATGACCCTTCTCCTAAATGTCCAGTGTGTTGAAGATTGTTGCATGACTACCATGAAAGGTCTTCCCAAAACTCATCCCAAGAGATGCTCAGTGCCTCATGATGAAGTGGATTCTGTGACTTGAGTTTGGTTAGTGTGATACTCTAGGACAGGGGTCACCAGACCGGTGTCCCTGCAGAGTTTAGCTCCAACCCTAATCAAACACACCTGAAGCAGCTAATCAAGGTCTTACTAGGTATACTTGAAACTTCCAGGCAGGTGTGTTGAGGAAAGTTAGAGGTAAAGTTTGGTGACCCCTGCTCTAGGAGATCATCTGTTCCATATTGAAGCATGACTGCACAAAGCAGAAATATGATGTCAAGATGCATGATATAGCACAACGGACAGCTCTGTGTACTTATAAACGATATTCAATTAAAAAAGGTTGAACATTCTAGTAAAAGACAACCTTTTGATTCAAAGTTTGACAGACCTAATAGAGCACCACAAGTCAAAGTCAAATGCATTATGGGTGTTAGTTCCAACTGCGTCCGTCATGTGAAACTATGTGTTTGGATGTAAAATCTGAATGTCAGTAGCTCCATTTGCTCAGTCAGAATGAAGACCATTCACAGCAACAATTCAAAAACACCCTAGAAGGACTCAGTCTTGAAGACTCATCTCTTCCGTCGGCACTTAAACGCAAAGAAAAAAAGTTCCTCCTAAGCGCTTTTACTTTTCCTTAATCCCTCTCTGTTGTAGCTTGTATTTACATAATGCCTGAAACGTTGTAATATTAGCACTTCTCGTGTTTAATGCATCTTTATGATGAATCAAAATTTGATATGCCTTTGAAAATGCATTTGATATGAAATCAAATTGCATTGGTAGTATAATGTGAAGACATGGGTTAAGGTTAGGTTTAGGTCTAGGTTCAGGACTATTACCCAGTGCTTGTGAATGTTTTTATATTTTTGTCCTCGTTTGTAAGTCGCTTTGTAAATGTATATGTAAATGTTATAGTAATTGCTATAATAAGTACATATTATGTACAGTACATACGGAACATGACTGTAAAATAACCTCCTACTGTTTTTCTCTATGCATGATTAAAAAAAAAAAAGTATGTATGTATCTATGTATGTATGAGTCCCTTACCTCACACCTACCCTAAACTTAACCACTTCAAGCGATAAAGTAAATACTGGAGGTGCATAGGTTTGAGATGAACGTGTTTACCCAAAGATTTGACACAGCTTATGATCATGATACATACAGAATTTACAGAGTCTTCAGGGATGTCTACCCTTCAGATGCTTTTGAGTAGAACATTTGAGCACTGAATCCTCTCTTCTTCAGTAATGAGAGCGTTTCATTATACACTCACTTGCATTTAAACTGAGATCTTATTTACTGGAGTTCATAAGACATGTATGGTAATTGCTGGCTGATCATCTTATGTACATCACAAAATCTTTTATTTAGCTCTATCCAATATGTGATAAAAAGTGTTGTTGAAAGTCTTAGTCAAGCTCTTGTTGAAAGCTGGAAATCTTAAGCACTTGTCCAGTATGCACATTTAAAATGAATGCATGTACAGTACAGTTTTTATCATGTTTCTTGTCTTCTGGAGCATTTTGAGGTGTTCTTAATTTACAGCACAACACGAACCCTGTAAAATGAAGTCAGCTGGATTGAAAGAATCTAACCCATCTTTACTCGTCAGCGCCCGTGATATCAGCCCTCTCGGTTTCTCCCCGAAAACAGGGTTTTCCGAGGAAATGTTTGGAGATAACGCTGTGGTCCGGTCCAGTCCCGCCCTGGCAAATGAGCACACTAACAGCTCTGTGCGGGACGCTCCCGACTGGGTGTTCTGGGTGAGGCTGTGTTTGTTGATCAGGTCAGGCATGGAAAAGCTGACTTCCTGTGCCTCTGCTGCCAGTGTGAGACTTCCTGCAGGTGTTCAAACACACGCTGACATGCCACGAATCCCCTCCCGAACACTGCTACCTTTTCAGAGGTAAAACTGCACTCACAAACCAATAGCATTCATCTGCAACGGTGGCACTTCTACACCCCTTCATGAAAACTGATCTGGGAGCAGCTACTTTTAGATGTTAGAGAGCAAGAGACTTTACTCTTAAAGAAGCACAAAAGTTCACCTAAAAAAATGAGTTTTGTCATTAATTCCGAAGGTTCTTGCCTTACAACGATAGACATTAATATAGTTACGCTCCAGAAATCATAACAGTAGTCTTTATGGCTCATGCGTGGTATATTCTAAGTCTTCTGAAGTCACATGGTGCTTTGAGTGAGGAATTTATTAAAAATAAAATAAATTAAGCTAATAAATAAAATCTATTCAAAAACAGCACTGGTTCATGGATGCAAAAGCACCACTTTTGAATACTGAATGTGAATGTGTGCTAGATGAAAGCGTACAGCATCAGAGGAAGGTAAGATTCTAGTCCATTCTTCACACAAAACTGTTGGCTTCAAAAGTCTTATAAAAAAAGAAGTGGGGTTAATTGTATTGAATGTGCATTTGTAGTGTACTTTAGATTTTATATTTATATATATAAAAAAAAAACCTTGCACATAAAATATAACTAATGAAATAAAAGACCACTTAAGTGCACTTAAAGAGAGAAACTTTCATGTCTGTGTTTCTTTTTAACATTTTAAAAAGTGCACTTTGTAAGGATGTCAAATTAAAAGTTTCATTTTAAAGTTCATTTTTAATCATTATGTTTTAATAATTAAAGTAGATTTTTAATCATTGTTTTAATATCTTTTGTTGTGTTTTAAAGATGTAGACTTATTTTGATGTGTTGACATACTTAAGCACATGTAAAAGACTTGATTATAATATTAACTCTAGTGTCTTATTTGATGTTACATTTAAAGTTAATATATTTAAAATGTACTGAATTCCAGTGTCATTACAAATGTGTAATTACAAATATATTTGAATACATGACATTCAGGTTTCAGTAGAAATGCCATTATTAGTATATTTTAGTTTATCATACATGTTTGTGAGTACATTCAGCAGTAACAGCAGTAAAACATATTTTAAAGACAACATAAGTAATTATGACATTACATATGAAGATGTACCATAATCCTACTTATGTCACGATACACTGTTTTAGGCAGCACGCAGGAGACGCGGAGTAAACGTAAACAGTCTTTAATGAATAAACACAGGAGATTCCACAAGTACTTCACATGTATTCCACAAGTAGACCTGACAGAAGACTAAAGAACAAACAGGAACTGAAATACACGGGGTAATTGGAAACACAGGTGCATAGGATAATCAATTAAACTGAACAAGGACAGGAACAAAACCAAATAAGGCAAAACAGGAAAAACAACGGGGGGCAAAACAGGTCCAGAAGGCTGACAAATCGCCCCCTCCTGAAAGGCGCGTCCTAAACGACAACAGAGGGAGGCATAGATGGAAACTTGGGAGGAGGACGACGAACAGAGTCCTGGGTGGAGACGACGGAGGGAGTAGCCATGGAGGATACATGAGCCAGGGAGACGACAGGAGAGACCAGGGTGGACCAGACCTGATGCGCAGGAACGGATCCGGGAGGCTGCGGTGGAGCCAGAGTTTTAGAAGTGGAGTCCCGAGGCGTAGGATGGACGACGACAGCCCAAGGTGGAGCCGGAGGGACGAGAGAGCCCGGTGGAGCCAGAGGACTGCCGGGCCACGGCGGAGAGGAGGAAGCTAGGAGCCATGGTTGAGCCGCTGGGTCAACGGGCCATGGCGGAATCCTGGACTCTGAAGATGGAGGCGGAGACAAGGGATCCAGCTCACCCTCAGCCATGTTGCAGTGGGTGGAGCTCCCCTCCACGATATCACTGGCCACAACTTTCTCCCTCGTGGTGGGCATTGTTGCCGGCTCACACACCTGGCCCGAGCTAGGAGGGGGCCCGTGATTGGCTGTGGAGATTGACAGGCCATCGGTAGCGCCGATCGCCAAAGCCCCACCAGGCCCTCTACATATTAGCGCTATTAGGAGTTTTTTCGGAAATTCTATGCATTACCATTAAAGATTAAAACATTGCATTTGAATTTGGTTTACAAATCAAATGCATTTTACTTTTGAACAATCTGTGCAGTTATCTCAGGTGATCGCTGCGCCTAATGCCCGCATTCACATCCCCTCACTTCGTTCTGGCATAATCTGGAAATGGTACGCAATAGAACTTTTCAACTTTTCTAAAAACAAAAGGGGGCTATCTAAAAAAATGAGGAGAGGGGAAAACATGAGTTAATCAAATCCCCACTAAAGCTGATGATGGTGTGAAAGTGGACCGGGCACATGGAGCACATAAAAACACAGCGTCATTGTTCCCACAGATTTTAGGTTAGTTTGATTATAAACTTGCTGGATGTATTAGCCTATTGCTTTTTGTCTTTGAACAACGTATATTCGCTTATGGGTTGAGAGACAGTCCGGTGGAAATATGTAAATATTTTTGCGCGTCATGATGTAGGCTAAACTTTTTTAAATGCATTTTAAGCGCTGTGGTTTAAGCAACGCTTACAAATTTAACTGTTCAAGGACAATAAGCAGCAAGGCAGAATTAATTGTGGCAAATGCACGCGTTAAAACGATTTCAGCCTGCAGCGCGCACCTGCTCATACAGCGCCTGCCTAAACTTGAGTTATTTTAAACGTTCAAATACACATAGTTACATGTCAAAATGCCTGTCTACTCATCAACACAGTCATTTGTGTCTTAAACATGAACGTAGTTAAATATAAAGCATGTGTAGGTGTAGGTTATATGAGATCTTGTCATTATAAGATGAGATTTTAAAGGAATAGTTTACCCCAAAATAAAAATATTGTCATCATGTACTCCCTCAAGTTGCTCTAAACCTGTATGAATTTCTTTGTTCTCCTCAACATTTCTGGTCCCCACTGACTCCAATACTACGGAAGGGGATCCATCAATTGTTTGTTTACCAGTATTGTTCCAAATATATATATATATATATATATTTTTTTGCGCGTTCAGCAGCAGAAGGAAGCCCATACAGGTATTAAACAACAACAGAATTTGTGTAAACTATTCCTATAAAGCAACCTAGATGCTGTTACCATTTGTGTCAAACATTTAGAAATAAATCACTGTCCTTGAGCTGGTTTCATTAGGCTAGATTTTTTTTTTTTCCTGGTTTTTTTTTATTGAAATTGGTAGCAAGAATTATGAAATTTTGAATGTAAAACTTTGATAGGATAAAAATGCTATTTATATATATATATATATCATTATTGTGTTGGGGGGGCCCTGCAGTAAGTCATAGCCTCAGGGCCCAGTGAGGTCTTAATGCAGCCCTGGTGGCGGGCTCTGGTTCTCCGTCAGCGGTGGGCTCGGGCGTGCGCTCCGCACACAGCGGGGAGATGGCGGGCTGGGCACTGGGTCCGGAGTGGGACTGGAGAGATCCTCCTCAGGTCCAGCGGTGAAAGGACATCCGTTACCAGTACCCATTCCACAAAGGTGGCAAAACTCTCCGGAAGACCATCCTTGGACAGAGAGACACAACGGAAACAAAAAACTAGACCCTACAGAAGACTAATGAACAAACAGGAACTTAAATACACGGAGTAAATGGAAACACAGGTGCATGGGATAATCAAATAAACTAAACAGACAGGAACAAGACCAAGTAAGGCAAAACAGGAGAACAATGGGGGCTAAACAGGTCCAAAAGTTAATTGGGTAAAAAAAAAAAAAAAATCACTGTAAATTTTAGCTTTTAATATAAATCTAAACTATAATACATTTTCATTTATTTTAAATTTACATGTACTGTAAATAAGTGTCAGAAAATGTTATATTCAGTTCATACTAGTACGTAAGTATTTTCTTAAGTATATTATCTCTGTATAATAAATACAAGGGAAGACATGCAATATGGAGCACGAGTCATATGGATTACATTGAGTTTATGGCAAGAGCTGTGTGACAATTCTTCAAAGATTCGCATGTCTTTTACTTTTGCTGTGTGTTCCAGGAGAAAACTATCAGCATGCAGCTTTGGGAAATCACGAGGGTGAGTAATGACAGGACTCCGATTTTTTTGTTGAACTGTTCCTTTAGGCAATGAATTTGATGCTTGTAAATATGAAACGATGAATCTTCTGAGGTGAATTTCTGATTAAGGCTGTGTTTCTGCCAGTCGAATGTGTCTGATTATCTGCCACGGCCTGAAATGACACATGTTTACATCATCACACGCTAGTCAGACACAACAAACTGCAGAAGTCTCGCTGGCGGCTCATGAGGGGGAGGATTCGCTCCACAGAACGTGAGAGCCGTTTGTAACCTATCAACATCTCAACTCTGTCCTGAAGCAGGAATTACTGCAGAGAAATCCATTTTGTGTTATTCGCACAGAAGAACCTTAAGGTGAAAGTTGTGTCTAAGCCCAACGGAAAAAGCAATAAACCTGAGTCAATCCACACTGAAACTTTTAAAAAATAGAACTAATATACAACCATTTACAAATCGGTGTTTTGCAGTTAATAAGACATGCATCAGATCTGAAATGAGGGGGTTCAATGAGTTGCATTTAGTTAGATGTGAATGTCATCAAATTCCTGCATGCTGTGAGATTTTCGTCTCTCATCATCTGAGACAAAGCTTTCAGACGGGACTCTGTCGTCTCCTACAGGCGGATACTGCTGCCATCAAGCTAGAGTCTGTGGAACAGCACCCGTATGCGATCAGCAAGAGACGGACAGACACGGACCGTGAAACCTGCTTCAGTTTCAAATGCTGTTTTCTCCCTGAGCTCTGCATGAGCGAGTGAGAGAAAGAAAGAAAGAAAGAAAAACCACGGCTCATTCCCTCCAAACCAACAAAACATCCGTCCTCAGACAGACTCAGTGCAGCAGAGGTGTATGAAGCTCGTCTAGCGGCGGTGTGTGCCGTGTGTGTTTGACTGTGTGTCTCGCTGCCGGCTCAGGCTCTGTCTGTCTGCCGGAGTCAAACAATACACACACACACACACACTGCTGATGATTCTCTGGCTGCGGTCTGCCGACTTTCTGAGAGCGTGCATTACATGTCAGTCCCGTCCACCCACATCTGCACTGGCTATCTGCTCTTCTAAGGGATCGTCTGGAGCGCTGCGCTCGGCACCTCGCATCCTTTTTGTCTTCTGCGGTAAGGATTGCAGTTTTTTGGAGGTATCAGGACTGTGATGGAGTATGTTAGTGATTTCTGTTGCTCCAGGACGTTGAGACGAGACACTGTAAAAGTAAGGGTGGATAAAATCTGGACTGGGCACTCGTGTGTTTCCGTGGGATTACAGTTTGAGTGAAATACACATCTGACACAGTGAAGTTTGCAGGGATAAACATTCAGCCGTTCTGATGTATTCCCCCCTCAAGTTCATGTAAGGTCTGGACTGGAGAATGGACGTGTAAATGCAATTCGATCGCTTCACCGGCTTTCCTCCAACTTCTCTGCAGTCGTGGATGAACGCTCAGATCCGTGACCGGAGGTCTGCTATTTGGACCAGGCATTAGAAGGATGTGTACCATCAGTGGAACAGAAACTGCTCATCCCAGGAGAGCTTTAGACAACTTAGAAAATTATAGTGCATTCATATTCCCACATGTGCATGCAACAAAGACAGAAAGACAAAGACAGAAGACGTTTTGGACAGAAGTGATGTCCAAATGTATAGTTCATTATTGTCTGTGCTCTCTATGCCAACAGCTGGTTGTTTATCTGCATGTGCTGTCTGTATTTTTTATAGTGCCTGATTCACTAAAGAAAAGTTCAACGTCCAAAGTCAAACTCTGCAAATGTGCCCAGATGTGCGAAACGCAACTGGCATGGTGACGTTTCTAGTATTGCGGGTCGTTTCTGAATTAGTTAGGATGTCGAGGATGCGGCATAAATTGGGGGCAGTCTGGTGTACTTTCTTGGCACATCGTCGCTCCAACACTCTAATGCAGCCAAAGGAATCGCCTCCTTACAGTGCTGAAAATGAATTTATGAACATTATATATGGATTTGTAACCGATTAGAACATTCTCCTACATGATTTGATAAAATGCTGATACGCGGTCAATAGAAAATGTACAAAACATCACTTTCTGTTGTGTAACTTTGATCGTGGCAGGAAAAGCACACTGAGTTTTGTGTAAAAGGCACAGCCTACTTTGCACAGAAAAGATGACATTGTGGCTATTGTTTGATTTAAATACAGTGAACCACTATTTCATATAAACGTCTATAAGTAGTAACAGTTTGGCAAATTTGGCCTTTTTTCATTAAATTCTTCTTGCTGATATGGTGATCTTTACTTTGTCAAGTTGCTTTATCCCTGTATTTTTGACACGCATGTGTGTTTGTGTGTGTTTACGTGTCTTTCCTCTGTCACAGCACATGATATTCAGTGGCTGTGCCAAGTTGATTATGCCTGAGAAGCGCTGGCGGTCAGCTGCGTTCTGGAGTTTTTCGCCTAATTGCATCATCTCGGTGAAACAAGGTCGTTAACCTAATTATTTGTCTGTGACTGAAGGGGAAATAGCAGCGTCTCTGCTCAGAACAGATGAAAATGAAAATATAATCATCTTCAAACCAGTAAATTGGCTTAATTCTAGATGGTGCAAAAGATTTTTTAGGACAAATGTCGTCTATGTGACAGCATGAAAACTGTACATTAGAAGACAAGCATTTTTCCCTCTTTCAGGTTTTCTCTACTTCTTTTATTTATTTATCGTATACCAGTGCTGCTACTACAGTGTTGCTACTAACATATCCAGAACATCCACACAGTAGTTTAGCTAGTTTCAGCTAATCAATAATCACTCTGTGCTCCCTCTCATAGGATTCATTGGGGTGCCGGGATCGTTGTCGTGAAATGGTTTGTTTGCACGGTTCAGAGTATGCAAATAATTCACTGATTAAATAAACAATCAGCCGACTGATTTGAACCCCTACGTCTTGGTTCAATAATTAGTTAAACGTCACTGTTTATGTTTTTGACTCTGAAATGAAATATATGTATAAATTGTTAAATTGGTGGATGAGCTGAATAATTGCTGTTTTGTAGTAGGGTACAATGGGGCTAAAAAAAACCTGTGCATTTCACTGCACCCAAAGTGTATGATTGCAGAAAATACATATGTTTGTATTGAATATTTATGGAGCAACAGATTTTGTGTGAAAATAAATCATACAAGTCATTTATTTTGTTTAAAAATCTCATAAATGTATGAGGTGGCAAGGGGGACCTTTAACCCCCCACACAGGGTAAAAGACTCACCAGCATGGGGTAAAAGGCACACAGTGTTGATATAAATACTTTAGCTAAAAATAATGTTTATTTTTATTTATTTATTATTATTTTTGTAATGATGTTATTAAGTTTAATAATGCTAATAAGTTAATACAATTCAAAACAATGTAAAACATATTTTAAAATACAGAAACAAAATCGTTTTAAAATGTAAAGATTCAGAAAGCATTGACGGAGATCCCACAGAAAAAATTAATATAGATTTACAGTAGTAACAACAAATGATATTTTATTATATGATATAATTAATAGCATGTTTTTAAATATGATGGTTTCATTGTAAACATGGTGATTATGTCTAAGATGGACACCCAACATATGATATTTGCCATCTGAATCTAACAATGTCATGTCAACAAATGGAAATGTCAGCCTTCTATTAATCATCATGTTAATTGTTGTGCCTTTTAGGCCCAACAGCAGGGGTTCTTTTTACCCCAAATACCATACTTTTACACATTATTTTGTTATTTAAAAACTGCTGTTTTAATTATCTTAAACAAAACTGAAAATCATTAAGAAGACCTTTGTCTCAAGATATATTGATTAATTTCAGCGTTTCTCATTTGGTACAAAAATCTACAACATTTTAAAAAACAACAAATATAGTAAGCACAGAATCGATTTTCGCTGCTGCCTGCGATCGCGTCAAGGATCAGACAATTTTGATCAGACAATGTTTTGGAAAGTGCTATGCCACGTTTTCCTGCCATCTAGTGGTTTAGAGGAAAATACTATCAAAGGCGCCTTTTACCCTGAGGTGCCTTTAGCCATGTTGTACCCCACTATACTTATTATCTATTACCATATCTATTGTATGGTAAGATCAGTTAAATGCTGTTGCTCTTTAATTATTTCTCTATATATGCCAAGTTCTGTCATGAAACTCTAGATGGTTTAGGCTGATGGGTTGTTAACAGAAACTGATGATATTCACAGCGTTAAACTACTTGGCACAAGCTGATTGGTTCATGTTGCGTATGCAGCCAATGAGCTTACTGCTGGCATTCACTAGAGCAGTTCCTCTGAAACCCTCCACCTTCCCAGCTCCACCTGTATAGACCTGCTACAGGTTATTTTATATGCTATTTGTGCAGCAGCAGTATGTCTTCAATACTCACAGCAGCGTATCTGCATATGTATTGGCAGTACTTGATTTACAGCAGCAGTAATAATCACAACAGCAATAACCAACAGCAGCAGCAATTCAGCAGTGTAGCATATCTGTTCCACCAAGACCAAATACATTAACATTGTCATATCCATGACCATGCTAAAATCTTCAGAGACTTTGTATTTATTTATTTATTTATTTTTTCAAACATTTGATAGTTGTATATTTTAAAAAAGATACTCCAGTTCAATGTACTAGATTGTTAATACTCAGTAGCTTGTAGTAAGTACATTGTTTTGAAAAGATAGCTGGATTGTAGTTGAACTGCTCTGTATTAAACGCTTGTACCTTGAGAAACCAGTTTGAAAGTAGCTCCACCAAAACCGATCATCAGTGTTTTTGCTGGATATGTCTAATGTATTTTGGTTGTCAGAGAAGTACAGCCAGATGTAAGCCTTGAAATGACATTAATATTTTTGTTACCTATTTATGGCAGTAACATTTCTCCAGATTGTCCTCCAGATATGGACGAGTGTAAATCCACGGTCGGATGGTTTTCTAATAATCGGATAACACGGAACAACCAACTTGCTCTCATGAAAAATGAGACGAACAGACACGCCGTGATTGGAAAAACAGTCGTCTGAACCTGGGTTCTGTGTGTTTTAGTCATTTTCCCAGGCCTCTGAATGAGACATTTGAACTCGGCTGATCTTTATAATGTTTTTACATTCCACATATTGTACGTTCCCATTAGAAAGAATCTACTGTATGATCTCAAACTCCAGATGTATAGTTCATGTGTAGCCATGAATTCTTTCTTGAAAGGTATTACATAGATTTGTGTTTATCGCTGGTAGTATTTGTACAGAATCAGTGGAAACAGTGCTGATGCCTGCATGTAAATGACATGAAAATACTTCTTGATTCCTAGGAAATTAGAAAGTAGATTAAATTAGCAATAACGATGGCTCATTTGACTATTTATAATATTACATAATAATCTAGACTAACATGCAAAAGGTTCACACCAACTCCATTACATAACACATGCAGATCAAATATTGTACTGTCATAAGTCAGATGATTCACTGAATTTGAACTGTAAATGTTTGCTTGATGAGCAATTCAATCAGCTACACAAACATTTTTGTGAGATTCTTGTAAATTCAGACTAAATCATTTCCGTTTAGTCGCATCTGTGTTGTAATTGCAATAAAGGTAATGAAAGAAATAATCTGGTTTTTTTTTTCGATTGACTTTCATTCACAGCGTCTCTGTAATTCAACCATGACGTGACACTTTTACTTTGCTCTTTTGTGGAAAACAATCCATCATTCGAAAGCCTGAAGAGCACTCCATCTTCCTGCATGTGAAGAAACTCCTTGAGTTCAAGTCATCACGCACACGTGGCATTCGCATGTCCCTCCGCCGGGGAGGTTTGTAACGCAGCCGCAGGACGACGATCCCGTCCGGTCTTGATTGATGCTGGTCCTCTGCCAGCGCGCCGGAGCCCCGGAGGCCCGTCAGATCCGCAGGCTGACGCAACGGCCGCTGATTTGACTGCAGCTCTAACGGGGTCGTATGTCATTTTGTCACCAGGCAATTGAGGTTATTACGGGGCGGGGCAGACAGACGGGCCGTGAGGTCAGCAGACCGTACCATCATTAGAAATGCAGGTCTGACCTACTTCAAACAGACCGTACTGAACTCTCTCAGACAGACCGGCTCTGATAAGAGAATCTGAAAGACACAACGTCGATGAAAATAAAGAAAGCCACTGTTGCTGCAAAAATATGCTTGAGCACAATACAAAACATACAAGCTGGACTAAAATTCTAATGATACCGCAGGTTGCTGCACTAAAGTAGAATTATCTCAACCGAAACCAGTTTAGGATGGTGTGTTTATCTATTTATTTATTTATTTTTAAAATATTAAAATACCGTTGCACTAATATGCAAAGCGACTGTAAATAAACCACTCGTAGGCTGAATCCTTTGTAAACTATAAACACAGATGCGTTCAAAACATTGACTTGTTTGAAGATCACAACCAGCCAATGAAGAAAGACTGTCTGTTTTTTGACCAATGGCAGACGAGGAGCGTTTCCAGGAAACCTGTTTGAACCCTAACCCTAAGCTTTTCTACAGTTTATTTGATGACTAGTTAAGCTTTAAGTATGGTTAAACAGGCCAAACAGTAGCTTTAATGTAGTGCAGACATTTAC
>JAHKKF010376359.1:0-10069 GCA_019740295.1 Labeo calbasu | reverse complement strand
CTGTTTTTCTTCATTAGTAACATGCGATTTTATAGGTGTTGAATTTTAGCTTTAGATCCTTGCATTGTTTCTTATCATGTAGACAACAGGTTAAGTAAAAAATATGAATGTACAATATAGTGCTTAAATTTAGCAGAATGCTCCTTTTTATAGTTAATTTTCTGGCTGACTGATGAGCTTTATGAACGCTGAATAGTTATTCTGAGGTAAATGTATTGTTAGGTGGCACTGTTTATGCTTTAGGGTAGACCGGGTACAGTTGGTACACTTTTTGCTTTTTACATTGCCACACCAAAACTAGGGACTGAAAAGAAGTGATTTTTCATATGATATTTCCTTTACGTAGCTACTAAAATATTAATACTTATTAACATCCATAAGTAGGTCATATTTGCCACAATTAGCTCATAAACACCATAAAAAACTATGTTGGGTACTATTGGGACACCCATCCGTAATGCTGTAAAGCTGCCTAACCAATTCACTGCAAATGTAAAATACCTTTAAAAATGGTACATTGTGTCTCAACTGTACCCCATTGACCACCTCAAACATTTCTTTAGATTTTATGATGACCTTGCATGACACAAAATCATGCAATATGTCAGTTTTTAGAGCACAGATTAAGGTTTACGAAAATGTAAGTTAACTTTAACAGTCATGTAAGGATGAGAAGCTATTCATTGTGGAATGGACGTGGTGAAATAAAAAATACCTCAGAAAAAAAAAAACAAAAAAAAACTTTCGCCTGTATCTTTGGACTGGAGAACTGCATGTACTTCAAATTTCCTACGATCAAAGAGGGTGCTACTACACATGTGAAAATCAAATTTCATAGATCAGACTTCTTGTGCACTCAAGTTTTTTAAGGTGTTTCAAATGTACCAACTGTACCTGGTCTACCCTACACGCTTTCTGAAGTTTGAAACGCTGAATGAGTGATGACATAAGACATTTCAGTAAGTTGTACTGAAGGCTATATTATATAATAGCTTACCTTTTCATGTCCATTCATGTTCATTTTGTACTACAGTAGTAAAGAGAAAGAGTTTCACGTGCCCTTTAAACTAAATCTATCGCTCATGCCGCATTAAGGAGCGCCAAAACTTATTTATTCTTTCAATTTCATTAGCTTCCTTAAGTTGATACTTTGTATATTAAAAAGTAACAAAGCATTATTGCGATTGATGGACGTTAAGTGCGCTACAAATAATATGATGTTCATCCACTGACAAAACACAGCATACAGACTAAAGATCTTGATAAGAAGAAGCCATAGTATCGATTATAAACTAGAATTGTTAACGATATTGTTAATGTTCACACAGCTGACAGCTTTACCTGTTGTAGTTTGTTCAAGTTGTACACGAAATAGACACTGCTTTTCCGCACTTTCACTTCACACGTTTCTGTCATTTCAGCAGTTGTGCCGTCAACACTAAAGTCAGAGATGAGGATTGTATGAAACACTTTTTTCCTCTAAAACTCAACATAACAAATGATGTGATCACAAAACAGTCAGGAAAAAGGGCATTACATGCACATTTTAAAATCATAACATGTAAATTTACATAGAAAAATAACAACCGTTTTAGTCACAGTGTGTAGCCCTGTCAAAAAAAGCATAAATACAAACGATCTGTAATAACAGACAAAGCAATAGTGACCACATAATAAAAAACAATTACTCACACTTGTGGTGTGACATTACTCTCGGATTCAACATAGCTGGCATCATATTTTAGTTTCAGTTTTTCTGAAAATCCTGCACTGAATTGTTCCTTGTTTGTATGCGAATCTGCAGTAAAAATGAAGTGAACATTAAAAATAAAGTTCATCCACACTTTCCTAACATTAGGATCATGGAATGCAGTGCCATGTTGTTTTTCCACAACTTGGTACTGCACAGTATCTTCTTATTTATTATTCTTTATCATTTGTTTTACTTGCGTTTCCCTTTCTCGTCATTTACTTATAGTATGCGTGAATCAGCGGGTGAGGCTAAACAGGAAGCGATGTAGAAGCAGGTGTTGATTTTCTTATCTTCTTATGTTTTATGGGTTTGGAATGATGAGAGTGATTATTATTGCAGATCTTTTTTTTTTTCTTTTTTTTATAGTGAACTATCCCTTTAAATGCAAAAGAAAGGAAACATGTTTAAGTCTGATGCTGTGATTACATGTCATTAATTATTTTGATTCTTTTTGGAACTCTCATCACAAATATGAAAGCAATCAATCAACAATTCATAAGTAATCAATGCCCATAGAAAATTAATACACTGTTCTATTCATAATTCAACACAATAGCTCGTAATTGCTTTGTGTCGGAACACATAAATTCATGCTGTTTATTCACAGTTCACTTTAGCTGTTAAGCGGACTTCCTGCACAGCTGGTCCTGTTAGACGAAAGCAAAATAAGTGTTGAGGAAAGCCGTTATTTTTCCTTGGCTCTGGGAGAAACGTCTCACAACAGCTGCATTAATTTGCCTCTAAATAGATATTCTCTATTATAAAGAGAAAGAAAAGACTGTGTTCACTGAAAGTGTGGGTTTCCAGGCGTGTGTGAGCATAAATGAGCTATTTCTGTTGGCAGTACTTTTTGAACCTATTATGCAGTAGCTTTTTATAAACAATACATGCCTAATGCAATTTAAGGAAATATTTTATGATGTCTAAACCTGACCTTCAGAAACATGACCTAGTTAAACTAAAATGGTATCAAAAAACTAAAATGGTATCAGATTTATTAAAACTTGATAATGAAATTAATAGTATGGAAAAAGAGAGCTAAATAATTCATAAACTTCATTGCTAATACTTACTAAAGTGTTTTTTTTTTTGTTATTATTTTTTTCTTTTGAAAACTTTACTACAGCTTTGTGGGCAGCAAACCAACATAAAGTTTCCTGCATCAAATTAATGAATTAATGACCATATTTTAACATGCTGCAACTTATTTAAAAAATTGCTTTTTTTGGTGATAAATGTTTAATAGCTGATTTTAAAATCTATAAAAAATAAAATATTATACACTAAATCGATTGAACATTACATTTATCAGTATTATTAAATTATTGTGTGCTTTTTTTTTTAACTTTGAGATCATTAGGTGATGCAACAGTAATCTAGATACAAAAAAGTCCACAATAATAATAATAATCAGCTGACAATATAAAATCAATACACTGTACATCCCTAGATATTACAAACAAAATGATCTTATACCAAATGAAACAATATTTCCAGGAAAAGGACAAACATTAAAATATCTTACGCTTCTGGAATATTTCTTAGTCATTTTTGTTTGTTATTTGTTATTTGTTATAAGTTGACAAAAATGCATGACTTACCGTCAAACTAGTGTAGTAAAATTATGTCAAATCCACTTAATTGTGATATTTGGTAAATTAAATTATTTTGATTTCTTTCTTTAAAAAATGGAAAGTTATATAAAATTCACCTTTATGCACAATTCATTTTTTTTTTATATTTTGGTAAATGAAAACAAACTATTTCTGTCTTTAAAAATGTCTCAATATTTAAGTTTAATAATGTATCAATGTATTTAGACATATAGTCTATGTGAGGGGCGTAAAAATATACTGCATAATAGGATTGACCCAAATGTGGGCCGCTGCAGTGCCGTGTGGGTATTTGAAGGCTGGAGAGACTCTGTATGTGGACACAGTCTGTGTGGGGAGCTGAGCAAACGCAGGGAAGGACTGTGTCCAACGAGTGCCACATCTAATCAGCCTCCATGTGTCCTTCACAGGGCGCTCAGCCGGAAAAAACTGAAAATTGAGTGGAGCCATTTCTCTCTGGAGCTCTTGCTCTCTCTCTCACACTCGCTCTGTTGCAGAGCAAATGTAAGATATAAGATTTTATAAGCGGATTACATAAGTGGATAAAAAGAATCTGACCTTTAATTCATGCAGCATTTACCTACATCAACACAAATACAGCATCACTCCGTACTGCAGAGCTTCTGCACATTCATTTCAATCTAACTGCCAGTCTAAAATTCCAGTTATCCAGTAGAACATTTGTTGACTCCTGGAATCCTATTGGATGTTGTGTAATATTTTACAGATCCATAGTTGGGTTAGATGGGAATAGTGGATAATATTATTACTAGACATTTCAGGGAAATCACAAATATAGACACATTAAAATCCTGAAAGGTTTTCATTAATTTGCTGTTGATATCCTACAAGCATCTATAGGCAATCTATTTGGCAACTGACCAAGCAGTCTTTTTTATTTATTTTTTTATTTTATAGTCTTTTACTAATTTGATGCCTTAAAATGCTACTTATGTAGGTGACTACTTACATAACCCTAGGTTCTGTATCTGTAAGAAAATTTGGTAAAACCTCAAGGTCCCATTAGTCAATGTTACTCAGTGTTACTGACAACGAGCAATACATTTACTGTATTTACTTATCTTTGTTTATCTATGTTAGTTCATTGTTAATTGTCAGAACATGTTATCACTGGTCTGTTAAATAACATTAACAAGCAATTTCAAATTTTAATATCTATTAGTAAATGTTAAAATGAAAACTAACAAAGCATAACAAATGCTAAATATGCGTCTTTTATTTGTTAGTTCGTTAACTAATGTTAACAAGTGGATTTTTTGTGTGTGTGTGTGTGTGTTCAATGTTGCCAAAAATTCCTATTCTACTTGATAAAAACATCACAATAATCCACAAGTTATCCACACTAGTTCATCAACTAACATCTTGTGAAGTGAAAAGCTGTGTGCTCATAAGAAACAAATCCATTATCAAATCCATCCATGTTGTCCTCTCACATCAAACTCCACCAACATATACATTTTTTTAGAACTGTTTTGGACTGTTTTCTCTGGTAAACGGTAATTGATTTCTGCAGATTTCTTTCCTAAATCAGGTTACATGTTTTTTTTTTAATAGAAAGAAACAAAAACAAAACAAAATTAAAAGCATTAGTATTTCAACCAGAAGTAATGGTTTTGTTTATTAAAAAAACACAAGTTATGTGGATTACATGTGGATTGTTTTGATCAGCTGTTTGGACTCTCATTCTGACGGCACCCATTCACTGCAGAGGATCCATTGGTAATCAGTGACGTAATGATTCATTTCTCCATATCTGGTTTGATGAAAAAATAAACTCATCTACATCTTAGATAGCCTGAATAAATTTTCAGCAAACATTTATTTTTGGGCGAACTATTTTAAAATAATGTCTTGCATAATTTACTGTATACTTTTACCAAACTGTCTCATACAGAAGACACTGACACTAATTTGACCTGGATATTTCACATTTAATAAACTGAATATAAATTTCAAGTAGATTGTTTGCTTGTAAGTCAAAATCGTTAACCAGCTTTTTGTTTTTTTACTATGGTTAGTTCATAAATCAGCCACATATTGGAGAACAGTGATTCTGCAGTCACCTGAACGTGTGCAATGCTGAGTGGTGTTTTGTGTAAAAAGACTGGACAGTTTACTCTGCGGTATATTAACATTGCATGTTTTCTCTGCCTTGTAATTGAACCACTTTCCGACCAATCACCTCGTACCGTGTACAGGATCTGTCATTACAGCCAGAACCACCGGCGCTGCTATAAAAATGCAAATGAGTTGCTCCTCCAGAGGAATTCAGTCTATATGCCTGCTGCAGCACTGATACATTGACACAATGTTAGTTATGAGCTTGCTGGAGTGATTCTGTTATGGCATATTGTTGTGACATATTGCTTTTCAACTTTCTGCAAAGAATCAGTCCGGTTCATTGAGCAATTCTGTTAATGTCGGAGAAGATAATGTTTCAGCGAATGTGAAACTTGGAACAGTTTGACGATGCTTTACTATAAACCTCTCATTACAAAATCATTATTTTGTAATGTTTAATATATTGAATAGTTGACTTAAATGTTTAAGAATGTATTAGTAAAACCAATTACTGAGCTGAATGTCATTGCAAGCAATTAGTTATAATAATAATAATAATAATAATAATAATAATAATAATAATAATAATAATAATAATTATCATTATAATTATAATAATAAAAATAATCATTGGACTTCAATAGAACAATCAGTAACTATGTCCCATTTTAAGTCAAGCTTGGGCAAAGAACAAGTAGTGTACAATATTGTTTAAATGAAAACATTATTATGAAATCAGTGTAAATGTAAAAGTTTCTAATGCATAATTGTGCTTGTCATTGCAGAATGTAAATGTCATTTGCCGTTAAAAGTCATTAAAAAATATAATTTTAAGATATTAAATGCTATTGAAATCAGCACTATTAAGTAATACCTATAATGAAGACAATATTGAAAAGAACATGTAGCGGTAAATTCATATGCTAATTGTACTGTATAATGAAATGACTTTATATAAAGTTAGCTGAGATGCAGGCAGCAGTTTGCAGACATGAAGCTCGGCTGGAAATTCACGGAAAAGGAGACAGGTAGACGTTGAAGTGGCTGCTTTTGCTGCCGTTTTCCCCAGTCAGCATGGGAGACTTTTAGTGCTGAATTAACAGTCCTGCTGAGATAAAGGTTTGTTTCCTGTCAGGCAGAAAGGTTTCTTTCCTGTGAAAAGAAGTCAGGAGGTCGCATATCATTTCCTGTCTTTGCAGTCATGGACAAGTGTGACAAGTTTGAACTGATTCTTACTTTATGCTTTATTCCTTTTGATGGAATTTTATTGACTTCATGAGATTTTCACTTACTAACCTATTAAGAAGACTCATTTTATACTAAACACAGTGTTTGTTTCTTTGCCGCTATGCTGCTGATCTCTCAAGAGCTGTTGCTAGAGCTGTTATATATCAAATAATCATGACATTTGCAAAATAATTACACAGTTAATACAATTACCTGTCTACTTGGTCGCAAGCCATTAGACTAATTTATATTAACTTTTACATTTTTCCTTGTTTGTCAAAAATACACTCTTTATATTTAAACTAGGTACACTATCCTTCAAAATCATAATTCATATTAATGTGTAGTTGAAAAACTGAACCATTTTGAAGGATCTCTCCCTCTTTTTTTGCTATATCATCTAGTTTCATGTACTGTTGTCTTGTTTCCTTGCTTTTCCTTATTCTTATCTGTAGATGAGTGACCATGTTGCAAATAGCAAATAGAATATATTAAACTACGGTGCAACTTTTTTCTTTTCTTTTCTTTTCTTTTCTTTTCTTTTCTTTTCTTTTCTTTTCTTTTCTTTTCTTTTCTTTTTTTTCTTTTCCCCGTCTGTGTTTTTACCATGTTTTGTGGGAATGTAGCGTATAGTAAGATGAGTGACTCCAATAGCACAGTTTGCCTGGATGTTCAGCATCTGCAAAAAAGTACTTTTTTTAACCATTACTTATGGTAATATTATTTATTTAGTTGCTGTTTTTATGTGTTAAATTTAAAATATGATATTTTCTGTGTGTTTGTATATCCATCACTTTGTTGCAGAGACGCATCAGGTAATTTGTAAAGTGACAGGGCTAAAATGAGGGTGATTCCTCTTTGGGGCTGCTGACCTGAGGACACAGACATGAGGGAAGAGCTCTGTTTATTTTGTTGTTTTAGATTTATGAGGGGATGAAAATAAAGTTGCTTGTGTTCCCCCAATAAGCATACATAGGGAAACAAATCATAATTTAACCCGCTCACTAATGCAGCACACCCACGCAGGTTAACACTAAAGCAAAACTATTATATGGATAGTATAATAGAGAGAAAACAGCTGGGAGAGGCCTAAGGTTAGTTGTGTATCAGGATTGCTTATGGATTACATTTATCATTTATCAATTAATGATAATTATAAAATGTAAAAATGCTATCTCATGACTCATTGTAGGAGGTGGCTAATTCGTACCAATTCATACGGCCTCACTTTTATATGATTTTGTATGATTTGTCTAAACCCCAGTGACGGGTGGGTTTAGGCGATTACGTGTAGGTCATTTATACAAATTCATACGATTTGGGGAACTCATAAAATATGTACGATTATGCAAAAATCATACGAATTTGTTCAAATGAGGTCATATGAATTCATATGAATTTTCCACCTCGTAAAATATGTACAAACTGTCATGAGATCGGGTTGAACGTAAGCATTCCTGCCATGCAAAGATACATACAACTGAAGTGTTTTGTTTTTGGCAGCAGTTATTTGCACTTAATGTAAATAGAGATAGATGTTATTTACACTAAGTACAAATATAGACTATAGATTGCTATAGATAAACTATAGATTCTATTTACATTATGTTAAAACAGCATAATTTTCTGCTATTTATACTACTTACTGCAAATATTGGCAATTACCTGGACCTCAAGGGAAAACATTCCACAAGTCAATTTATATATGTGTGTGTATATTTATTATACATACATATATATATATATATATATATATATTTATTTATTTATTTTTTTTTTTTTGCAGTGTTGACCACTATAGCCAATCACAGAGATCTGTTGATTTCATGAACACAATGTCCAATCAGAAGTGGTTAAAGGAACAAGGAAGCAAAGTTCCTTGATTATTACACCGGAATGAGAGTAGGGGAGCACAACCTAACACTTTTTGAATCTCTCGGTTTGTGTAAATCCATGTGGGGTTCAGAGTATAATTTTTTATCCATGTTAATGTCACACTTGTCTAGTACAAATATGTCGCTTTATTTCATAATTACAGTGTATACGTTTTTCGTTATTTACCTCAAAAGAAAGGAAGTGAAAAGTGACAACATGCCCCGTAGGTGGGGTACACTGAGAGGGGCACGTTGTAACATGACCACATGACAGCTTAAAATGTTATCTGATCGAATGAAAAGAATGTACACGGCAAACTAAAATATTTTGTCAATAAAATAAAATGATTAACTTTTTCAAATAAAATATTGATGTTTTTTAAGAATTAAAAATCATCTAATTGTTTTTGTTTCACAATGAACACATTGCAACCAATGCGTTGGATGGCCCTGATCATAAAACACAGCCATACAGTATAGTTCAAACAATGTGCCCAAATAGATGAAACACATTTAGACATTCAGAAAAACACTCCCCTCCCTCCAAACACAGCTCTCATAGAGCACAAGACGCATAAACGGGCCAAAATGCTTTACATTTCTTGAAATAATAAATTCTAAACATTAAACATCGATTGTCAGTCTTTATTCACCTGTTTCTTGTGGTTTCTTTTTAAAATCCATCAAAGTAAATAGTGAAAATTACATCGCTAATGTCATAGAAAAGCATAGTTTAATAATAGCGGGGCAGATTGTAACGCAGTGTTACAACGTTCTCCATCAGCATGACTGGAATATAAAACTGGTTAATGTCTTCTGCTGACTTGCCAAGCATTAATAAACTATTTGAACTGATAAAAAACTAATTGGAGATAAAAATAATAGCAGATTTGTCTCATTTTAAATGAATACTAAAAACTGAGATTAAAAATTTACTTCAGCCAGAAATTTACTTTTACTATGGTAATATATATATATATATATATATATATATATATATATATATATATAATATATATTTTTAATATATAAATATATCTTCAAAAGGCTTTTGAAGTTTGGCGCACTTTTTTCTCTGTATAGTGTTGCTATGGCAATTAGTAAACACTGTAAATTTGGTTACGTGTGTGGAAATATTTAAACTAGGCATGTTAGAACTAACCCACGTTAGTTTGTGCCCTGAGCACCCCTATACGGTAGTCAACATTTGAAGTAGATCAAAAAAGTTAATCAAAGTTGTCCTTGGACAAGAATGGGTATTGTTTTGGTTTTAGGACAACTTTGATGAAAGGTTTTGATCCACTTCAGATGTTGACTACTATAGTTCCTAGCCATATCGGCCTAGAAAATCACACCTTTTCATTTTCTGTCGCTCTTAGTATATGATGTAACTACAGAAGAACCAAGTTTTAAGTAGGAAAAATATCGAAACTCTTTGGTCATTTTTGAGCAAGATGCTAATGGCCTAATCAGATTTAATGCTCTATGCTAAGCTATGCTAAAAGTGCTACCGCCAGACC
>JAHKKF010376352.1:0-16471 GCA_019740295.1 Labeo calbasu | reverse complement strand
TTTTAACATTTATTTTGTAATGTTTTTTGTCTTATTTACCTACCGATGATTTGTCAGGTGTGTGAGGTTTAAGGGTTTTTTTTTGTTTTAAAAAAAAATGTGGACAGTATATTATAGAAAATAAGAATATTATAGAATAATTTATTATATATTAGAATAAAATTATCTTTTATATTCATAATTTTTGAAATTTCTAAATGTTGTTATTTTTTTTAAATATCATACATTGTTCAAAAATAGAAGTATTTTTCATCAGTAGTAATTGTTTAAACTTTATTTTTTAAATATCAGTATCATTCATTTTTCAAAAATATACATTTTTATCAGTAGTAATTGTTAAAAGCTTTATTTATTCTTTTTTAATAAAGTTTTAACATTTATTTTATAATTTTTTTGTCTTATGTAACTAAACCTCACACACCTGACAAATCTTAGGTAGTGTTTTTTTTATTATAAAAAAATGTGTACAATATATTATAGAAAATAACTCGTATGTATAAGAATGTAATATAGTTATATATTAGAATACAATTATATATTTTACATTCATAGTTTTTGTTAATTTTTATTTATTTTTTTATTTTTATTTTTTTAAGCTTTTTCAATGACACGAGTCTTTCCAAAGGAAATTTGCAATAATAACGGTAAGTTATATTAATGGTATTTTATGTATGTAAATATAATGAAAGAGAAAATTAACTAAAATTCACGGAAACGAAGTTTAAGCTTCCAAGGCATAATAATGCATATATGTGCTTACGAATAAAAAGTAAGATAGCACTGACCCAATAGGACAGTGACAGTTTAGTCAGCTGGTCCAAAACTCACAACGGCCTCCGGGTCAGCAGGCCAACCATATTATTGAGCGCTTTTACTGTTTTCTGGTTTGACACCGCAGCTTTGCCAGTTCTGAAAGAGAGCAGGGTGCTGCTGTGTGTTTTTGTCATTCGTTTAAATGGACGTGGCAATCCGAAGGTTGCGTGTACATCTGCATGAATGTGTGTTCAGACATGTGTCAAGAAACAGGAACGGGGCCTTGTACCGACATTCGTTTTTTTCACATGCTGGAAATATCTGAGTGTCAGTGACTGATAGACCAGACATCTTGACTGCACTTTATTTCCACCTGGTTTGGCAGGGCGTCTTTCCATCCATTAGAAATTTCGCCTAGATACTCAGCGTTACCCTCGCTCATTACTCTCAAAATGTGCATTGACAGCGCCCGGGCACCTTCCTCTGCCAACACGCACACCTGCAGGTCTGCCGTCTGTTTCGAGGCTTTTCCGCGATCCCGTCCGCATAATCACGGTCTAAACCAGCCCTAAACTGGGTTGTTTTAGACTTGATGAGAGCGAGCTGCGGTCGACTCCCTGCGACTCTGCTCCTCGTCATGGCTTCCCACCGTGTGCTAAGAGACGGCCTAATTACACTCCGACTGGAAACAGGAGCCGGTGTGCGGAAATGGCCTGTCTTGGACTTTTAAACACACTTGTGCACAGACGCATAGCCGGCCCATTATTGTTGACCACGGTTTGGTCAATCGGCTTCGATTTACTGTTTTCCCCCTCTTTTTTTTCAAAAGACTGAACAGAAATCAGATCCTCGGGTCCCCCCCCTGTGGTTTGTCTGTGACGACGGATTGACCCGGCTGTTTACAGTGTGGTATTTTAAACCGTTCTTCTCGTGCCAAGCTCACGCACCTGGTCATGAGCTGCGTTTAGCACGGATTAGAAAGAGCCCTTTGTGATAGCAGCAAGCCTGCGCACGGGGGGCCCATGACGGACATCCTGTAAGTGGAAAGAGTCCACTTATGATTTTTTTTTTTTTTTTTTTTAATTTCAGGTTACATTGCAGATCAGGTGTCAGCAATAAAGATGACCTGCTGGCCCAGGGCCACTGTTTTGGATCAGCTACAGTAGATCTTTCGTTTTTTATGTCTCAAACTTCATTGCTGTTTTTTGGTAAAGACAACTTTTGAATTTGTTGTGAATCCAACACAACTTATATTTTATCCAAACCGACTTGTATTGCGTTCAGTGTGTAGTTTTATTTAATCAGTTAATGCATTCTCTGAGAATCAAACCTTTGGTCTACTGTTTGAATGTTTTTAAAAATGAAATACATTTACATTTGTGCATTTGACAGGTGCTTTTATTCAAAAAATGGCTTGTACTGCATTTAAAGTATACATTTTATCAGTTCATGCATTTCCTGGAATCATTTGCAAATGTGTGTTTTTGGCATGATCTACTGTTTGAGTTATGGGAGTGCTTATAAATGTGTTTAAATAATTTTCAAATAAATTTACTTTTATACATTTGGCCGACGGTTTTATTCAAAGTGACTTACAGACAAGTCATCAGTTCATGTATTTCTTGCGAATCGAACCCATGACCATCTGTTTTAGCTATGGAAACTAAATATTAAACCTTACAGCAACTGTATATTCATACATTTACTATGATAAATCTAAGCATGAAATTAACAATTTAATTAAAGATATGGAAAACAATAGCAGAAGAATAAGTAGAAATTTAGCTTAACTGGACAAGCAAAAAAAAACTTTTAGAAAGGTTTAAGACCATCCCAGTTTTGTAGTTGGCTTTTGTTTTGCAATTACAGGGCATGATCTTCCCGGCATTGCTGATTCTCTCCAGAAAGCTTTTACGGCCAAAATCGCACACACATGCAGGCTTCAGCCCAAGTCAAGAGCGTAATAGTCGTCGTTCACTTATACACTTAAATTAAGTGTGTTCCTGCTCTGACCCGGGCCTGATATTATAGGCGGTGGAGGTTTTCGTCTAGAACTCCCACCTCTATCTGATTCAAGCTATAGCGCAACCCAGCAGGACATGAGAGCGTCCAAGGTTTCCCACAGATGAAGCATGTGTGTGTGTGTGTGTGTGTGTCTGGCAGCTCAGTAGGACTTTGGACGGGCTTACACATTCTCTGGGGTGGTCCAGTGACTAGACAAGAGTCTGATTTTATCCCTGTGTGTGACTGTTAGTGTGTGTTTCTGCCTGTGTGTATGCGAAGGACAGATTGACGGCCATAGTTCTCAATTCGCTTTGGCCGAAATGTGCAAATTTGCACTGACATGTGTATTGGGGGGGTGGGATCAAAAATGAATGAAATGGACAGGTACAAGAAAAGAATAAAAGACAAAAAATGAGAGTGAAAAAAAGACTGACAAGGCAGAATGAATGCTTCGTACTAATCTGTGTATACATGTTTTTTTTTTCAGGTTCGAATTTTGTCACTAGGAAGATCAGTCGCTCTGTGGCGAAGATCCATCTTGGGCAGTTGAAGTGCTTCAGCCTGGGCAATCTGGACTCCAAGCGAGACTGGGGCCATGCCAAAGATTATGTGGAGGTACTTGAACACGCTCACACATTCGGTCTTCAGTTGTGTTGATGACACATATTTCACATTATTTTCTTCTATGGTATGTTGTGTTTCAAACCATTGCCACATTGGTTTCCATTACAGATTTGCGCAAAACTTTTGCAGTATTTTATAAATGCTGATTAAATTTTTTTTTATCCAACATTAATGGCAAGGAAATGCTCTTTATACTTGAGAGCAGCCACATATAAGGAGTTTCTTGGAGGTTAAAGCACATTACAGAATGATCATGGACTTTTATGTACACTATTTGACCTGTAAATGCGAAAAAATAGTTCCCTGTTGGTTTCATTTTCAGTTTTGCAAAAAATTCCAACCACCTCATGCGAGTGTAAAACCTTTGTTGCAATATATAGTTTTTATTTAGTTTTAAAAAGTTTCCATTGGCCATATTTCCAATTCAATTTGTGCAGTTTGAGGGGTAATGGGAAAGTGGCTTGTGTGTGCGCTACATTGAAATTTGTATTTTGTTTTTGAAATGTCAGGCCCCCAACATCTATCATCCAGCTTTTAATTTAATGTAATTAATTATTTTTACTTAATATTAATGATCAACATACTAATTCAAAATTAGTTTGAGATGAGGCCATCATTTAAAGGAGAAGTTCATTTCCAGAACAAAATTTTACAGATAATGTATTCACCCCCTTGTCATCCAAGATGTTCATGTCTTTCTTTCTTCAGTTGTAAAGAAATGATGTTTTTTTTTTTGAGGAAAACATTTCAGGATTGTTCTCCATAATGTGGATTTCAATGGTGCCTGCGAGTTTAAACTTTCAAAAAGCAGTTTAAATGCAGCTTCAAAGTGCTCTAAACGAGCCCAGCCGAGAAAGAAAGGTCTTATCTAGTGAAACGATCGGTTATTTTTTTTTTTTTAAATTACAATTTATATGCTTTTTTTTTTTTACCTTAAATGCTCGTGTAGTCTAGGCCTGCCTGAACTCAGTTTTTTCCAGTTCAAGACAGTTAGGGTATGTTGAAAAAACTCATCTCATTTTCTCCTCCAACTTCAAATTGTCCTACATCGCTGCAGAAGTACCAACCCAGTGTTTGCAAAGTGAACATGCAAAGAAGATCAAACACCCTTTACAAAAAAAGGGTAAAACAGCAATGTAGTAATGAGATGGGAGTTTTTCAACATGCCCTAACTGTCTTGATCCGGAAAAAACAGAGTTCAGGCAGACCTAGATTAGATGAGCATTTGAGGTTAAAAAGTATATATTTAATTTTTTTTTTTTTTTTTTTTTTAAGAAAACCAATTGTAAGACCCTTCTTTCTCAGCTGGCATCGTTTAGAGCCCTTTGAAGCTGCATTTAAACTGCTTTTTGGAAGTTTAAACTTGTGGGCACCACTGAAGTCCACATTATGAAGAAAACTCCTGAAATATTTTCCTCGAAAAACATAATTTCTTTACGACTGAAGAAAGACATGAACATCTTGGATGACAACAGGGTGAGTACGTTATCTGTACGTTTTTGTTCTGCAAGTGAACTTCTCCTTTAGAAAAAAAAACGCACAAACACATATTTATATATAATGAATAAAACATCTAAAATATTGGTTTAAATATATGATAAATCCTTAAAATCTCCATAAAATTCTCCAGACAGTGCACATACTTTGTATTCACTGCAATAGTGCGACAGTGATGATTCAGAATATGAGGTAGTGTTTTGTTTTGTTGACTTGCCCTACTTAAAAAAAACATAGTTTAGACAAGGCTTGCTTGTGAGAATTCATTGCATTGGGGCTGCTGGATTACATAATTACTTTCTTGGTCTCTGTTTATTTTGTTGTTACTGTTTATGCAATATGCATTCCTGTTTAATAGTGTGTCTGCATTCTTAGTTATTAGTTTTTGCAAGCGTTACTATTTGTGGTAAGGACAGATACAAAGTGTACATCAGTTCTGGAGTCTTCTGTTGCTATTTTTTTTAAGTAAGGGATGCATTGGTCACATGTTATAGCTCTATAAATGTCATGCTCATCAGATGTGTCAGCCAGCTGGCTCTGATGAAGATCCCAAAGTTCCTGATGAACTGAAATCCAGAATGAGAGTGACAGTGCATGAAATCATCAACAACCTAGTGACAAATGATTATTTCTGTCTAGTGGAGTGGCAGTTTGCAACTGCACTTCCGCTATTGCGGTCTGTTTATGCCGTTGTCGTCTAAAATTAGTTTTGCATAATAAATCAAGCCCACCAAGGATCCCAAAGCAACTCCACTGTGAAAATAAATGTTTCTCAGTCATATCAGCATGATTTCTGAAGGATGACGTGACACTGAAGACTTGAGTAATGGCTGCTGAAAATTCATCTTAGCCATCACAGGAATAAATTACATTTAAATATATATTTAGTATGCATGGCTGGCAAGGACTTCCTGCTGTTTAAATAAATTTGCCTGAGTATAAAGTTCTGTTCTCATTTACAACTAATACAGCAACTATTTATAGCTATACATTCAGTTTAGTCTGCCATGTGTAATGTGTATTTTGACCTTGCACTTTCTTTTCAATTTGCTTGTAATTGCCCTCTGAGTGCACAGCCGTGCTGTCGTGTTTATCCTGGATTAGAGAGACCTGTGTTCCTTTAGGTTTTTGCCAGAATGGGAGCTTTAGGTTTGTGTGTGTGTGTTGCTGCATGTGTGAGCTGCTCCAGGTTTCCTGTGGGAACGCTGGTATTCCAGGCGGCTGAATCATGCAGCCAGGTTTATGTGGCTCAGGACTGGGGCAGATTTCGGGAAATGGGACCAAAGCTGTGAGCGTGTGTATATTTGTGAGAGTCGTGCGTGTGTGTGGCGATGGAGTAGATCAGTGCGGTTCGCTACAGAAACAGTCTGTGATTTCTACTCCATGTATTTTACCTCCAGGCAGAGTACAAAAATGTAAAAATGCCTTTGTCAGATCCATAGGTTTACATTTTTCCAGACAGACAGTATGTCAGTCATCTTTTGTTCGCACTGTTGATCTCAGTCCTGCACCTCTTGAAGGCCTCAACTCCACGATTCCTCCACACGCTATTCGAGTCTGTGTGAAATCCTTAGTGAGAGACGTGTTTGAAAGCATGAGTTTGTTGCAATACACGTTTGTTGAACATGTCAAGCGCCATCAGTCACTATAACTGTTTTAGCTTGTGTATAGTTTTAACTTGTTTGTGCAGTACTGCTCAAAAATTTGGGTTCAGTATGATATTTTTGAGTGAATGAGTTATTGCTTTATTTAGCAATAACGCATTAAATTGAACAAAAGTAAAAGTAAAGGCACTAATCAATATTAGAATGCTTTCTGAAGGATCATGTGACACTGAAGACTGGAGTAATGGGTACTAAAAATTCAGGTTTGCCATCACGGAAATAAATTACGTTTTAAAAGAGAATGCATTTATTTAAAATTGTAATACTATTTCATTGTATTACTATTTTAACTGTATTTTTGATCAAATAAATGCTTGCTGAGCATAAAAGACTTTTTTCAAAAACATTAATAACTCATTTTGAACAGTAGTTATTCTGAGATCAAAGTCTTTTCTGTGCATGTCTGTGCTTTTTATTGTAAGCGTACAGATATGATTCTGTCGAAGCAGTGGGAGATCTACACTGTATGTTTGTGTAAACTCTTGAACCCGTGCACAGTTTTAATTGGTTCGCTGTTTGTATGACTTAATAAGCTGTTTGAAACTTGAAGCTTTATAGTTTTATGGAATTCAGACTTTCAGGCCTCCACTAAAAACATACATAAAATCAGGGCGCAAATGAAGTGAAGTTCAAAGATTCCTGTGAAAACACACAGGCTGAGCCGATAGCGCGAAACTCTCGACGGGGTCTTAGAGGTTGCTGGTGTTTTTGTTATTTTTTAGATGATTTCACCTCAGATCGCTTTGTTTCTCCAGCAACAAAATGATTTTGTCCTCGTTCTCACCTCACGCGTCCATCCGCACCGCCGACCAATCGTGTACTAAAGAGAGCTTGGAGATGAATCACGCTGGTCTTTATGAGAACCCGACGGCCAATCAAATCACTCATTTGCTCTGTAACCAACTGTACCTGCAATGACCCGTCACTCAGAGAGACTCTTATTTCATGGCTATAATGTTTTGTGTGAAGGCTACATAGGATTTTCCAAAAAGATTGTTTTCAGAAGAGACTGGGAAACCAGCTGGAACCTTTTGACCAATAGGATATTCTCATTTTGCAATACACACACTCTTCGGGTTTTCTTGTTTTATGAGGATTTTCCAACAGTAAATTCTATCCCCTATACCTACCCCTAAAGCTGAGGAAAACATGAATTTTTAAAAATTATTTAGTGTGATTTATAAGCTGTTTTCCTCATGGGAACCCAATAAATCTGAACATTTGGTGCTCACAATGTAGGGTTTACCTAGACGACACATACATACACTTGCAAATATAAGGCTTACATTGACAAAAGTGACAGTGAAAACAGGTTTTTATGAATTGTAATAATATTTCACAGAAATACCATTTTACTGTATTTTTTATTCAAATAAATGCAGTTTTTTTTAGCATAAGGCACTTACTAACTTCAAACTTTCTGTTATCAAACCAGATCAGTAAGATTAATGTTTAAAGAAGTCTTTTCTGCTCATCAAGGCTGCATTTATTTGATTAAAAATATAGAAAAAACTGTAATATTGTGAAATATTATTGCAGTTTATAATAGTGGTTTTCTATTTAATATACTTTAAATTAGAATTTATTCCTGTGATGCAAAGCTGAATTTTCAGCATCATTACTCATCTTCAGTGTCACATGATCCTTCAGAAATCATTGTAATATACTGATTTATAATCAGTGTTGGAAACAGTTGTGCTGCTTAATACTGTAATTATTTTTTGGAACCTGTGATACTTTTTTCAGAATTCATTGATGAATAAAATGTTAAAAAGAATAGCATTTATTTAAAATAGAAATATTTTCTAACAATATACTGCCTTTCAAAGTTTGGAGTCAGTACATTTTTTCTTTCTTTTTTTTGTATTAGTTTGAAAGAAATGAATACTTTTATTCAGCAAGGATGTGTTAACTTGATAAAAAGTGATGGTAAAGACTTGCGTCGTTAGAAAAGATTTCTGTTTTCAATAAATGCTGTTCTTTTGAACTTTTTATTCATCAAAGAATCCTGAAAAAAGTTTTACAGGTTCCAAAAAAATATTAAGCAGCTCAACCGTTTCCAACATTCATAATAAATCAGCATATTAGAATGATTTCTGAAGGATCGTGTGACACTGAAGACTGGTGTAATAGCTGATGAAAATTCAGCTTTGCATCACAGAAATAAATTAGATTTTAAAGTATACTAAAATATAAAACTTATTTTAAATCGCAATAATATTTTATATTACTTTAGTCTGTATTTTTGATTAAATAAATGACACTTTGAGCATAAGGGTCTTCTTTTAAAAACATTAAAAATCTTACTGGTCCTAAACTTGTGAATGGCAGTTCTTATGCATAATCTATAATTAGTATATGTAATTACTACTGATATGAGTCAGAAAAAAATTCAACACAGCCATCAGTCTTGTTTGAATTGATCACTTTGTTTCCTCACTGAATCAGTGTCGATTATTTACTAATTTTTTGACTAATGAACTGTATCATAAGAGTCAACCATTACTATGTTGTTAAATAACTTCAAATTCAGTCAAATTAAAACTGTCCAGTTATTATAAAAATGTGTAGTTATACATATCAGTTTTACTGTCATAATAAATGTTGAAAATATGTATACAGTACAATTAATAATAGTTTTTTCATATTATTTGTATTATTATCAGAAGAAACATAGTCTAGTTTAATTATTAAAAAGTAGTAAAACCAAATCCAATAGCAAATGTTGTCTATAGTTGGGTAGGTTTCGTGATAGGTGGCAGGTATTGTAGGGGTCAGTAGGATTTGGTGCTCTGAGGGGTATTTGGTAAGAGTGACTGGTTTTGTGTGTGAGGTTTTTTTTTTTTGGGGTGGGGGTAGGAGGTGGGGGCCTTAAACTCCAGTGGCCAGCATCCAGCAGAATAAATAAACACAGCTGCAAGCTGAGACCACCTTAATGTGTGTTTGTGTGTGTATGTGTGCGTTCATTCCCTCATTTCATGTGGGAGAACTTGGACTACAAGCTTTAAAACCCGCTAACACACAGATACACACACGTACACACACCCACAATATGTAAGGTGATCTAGGGAAAGGGCTGATTTTAAGGTTGATTTAGCAGAGCATTTAACACAGGGCATTCCTGAACTTGTGTAAAGCTCTCTGCGCTGAGACGAGGACATACGTGTTTGCGAGCGACTATTAGACTCCTCGATGTGTGTGAGACAGTGGGTTTGTGATGATGAATGTGGGTTTATTCCACTGTGAGACGTGCATGTGTGTGTGTGTGGCAGCTGGCTGTCTGTGTGATTGACATGGCTGAGCTCTTCCCCGCTGTGTTGAGGATGAAAGCAGATGCTCTCATTTCGTCCTCTCCCTTTTTTCTCCCCTCTCTTCACATGCCCTCTGTAACCAGAATCCTCAACTTTCAGCCTCTCGCCGAGCTGAAGATATGAAGGAGAGAGAGAGAGGGAGAGGGGAGATAAGAAAGGGAGGAAAAGAATTATTGAGTGGAGGAGAATCTTAGAAAGTGGATGAAAGATGAATTTTATTACATTGTTCTGTTATCATGCCTGCGCTTTGGCAGTGCAGTACAGAAAACGAACATGCGAATACACCGAGTTAAGAAGCTCTTCTCTCTGGCTTTCTGCTGCTCATATGCGTTCAGACTATCAGGGTGTTTTTATCTTTTTGTGGCTTTGTTCCAAACCCTGGTGAGCTGACTACGGAAGCAGCATTTTAAGGCATTTTAGGCATGTTCCTGACTCGAAGCCTGTTACAAAAGGTCGGATTCTTAAACATGATTCCTCCTAAGATAATTCATTTTGCTCAAATTCTAAGCTAGTTCCAAACCCGTAAGACCTTTGTTCATCTTCGGAACACAAATTAAGGTATTTTTAATTCAATCCGACAGATTTCTGACCCTGCATAAACAGCAACACAACTACCACGTTCAAGACCCAGAAAAGTAGTAAGGACGTTGTTAAAATAGTCCATGTGACATCAGTGAATCAACCGTGATGTTATGAAGCTACGAGAATACTTTTATTCAACCATTTCTTCTGTTCTGTATCAGCCTTTGATGCGCGTTGAAGAAAGTACCATGACGCATGCATGAATAAAGACTTTATTTTTGTTTTCTTTGCACATAAAAAGTATATTTTTATGCCACAAAAAATGTTCAGTGTATGCCCTAGTAAAAAAGTAATAGATTTAAGTCTATTAACGTACTTACTGACGTATCATATAAACTTTATGTGGAGTACTACTTGTACACTGCACATTTCTTAATATTAAGCCTAAAATATGTTTTATTGTCACTGTTATATGTTTTATTGTTTGTCACTATTGATCAGGATTGTATGATCTTTAAATATATCTGTCTTTAAATGCAAAATATTTAAGGTGTACCTAAAGTATACTTGCAATAGTTCCACTTTAGCACAATCAAATATACTTAAGTTTATCTTTAGTTGGATTTCAGCAGTACTTCCACACAATTAAAGTTAATTAAGTACAAAATTTTAAATGTACCAGTTTAGTATACTAAAAGGACAATTGCAGGATATTTTTCTTCAGTACAAATGTGTAAATGTATTTGTAGTATGCTTAGCATAAAATAAATGCATTTAAAATACATTTTAGTGTATTGTATTTTCCACTAGGGTGGGTTTCATCTGTATTAGACTTTAGTGCTTTTTCCTTTAAACATTAATGTAAAAAACATAACTAAATTAACTTTTTTTGGCATGAGAATGTCAATAATTATCGCAAAATGCATTGCGAAAAGTTCAGTTAAAAAATAAATCAAACTTTGGGCTAAGTTTATTTTTATTTTTTAATGTTCACCAAGGCTGCATTTCTTTGATCAAAAATACATTTTAATTTATTTTAAAATGTACCTTAATGAAAAATAAATACTTAGTATAAAATAAATGCATTTTAAATCTATTACATTGTACTAGGGTAATTTATTCCTGTGATGGCAAAGCTGAATTTGCTGAAAATTCAGCAGCCATTACTCCAGTCTTCAGTGTCATATGATCCTTCAGAAATCATCAACTTTATTTGGAGTACTACTTGTGCACAATGCACATTTCTTAATTTTAAGTCTAAAATGTGTTTTAATGTCACTATTGATAAGGATTGTATGATCATTAAATATTTTGCATTTAAAGACATATTATTTAAACTGTACCTAAAACCTACTTGCAATAGTTCCACTTTAGCACAATCAGATATACTTAAGTACAGCTTTAGTTGGAATTCAGCACTACTTCTGCACAATTTTAAGTGTGTTAAGTACAAAATTAGTTGTTCCAATTTAGCAGACTTTAAATATACTAGTTTAGTATACTAAAAGTACAATTGCAGGGTGTTTTTATTAAGTACATAACATGTATTTGTAGTATACTTGGATGAATTTGTTTTTATTTTAAATACATTTTGGTATATTTATGTTTCACTGTGGATGTTTGTGGAGACCATAATGCATTATTTCTCAGTATAATTTGAATGGAAAATTTATCAGAACAGGATTTATTTAAAATAAAAAAACTTTTGTAACAATTATAAATGTATTTACTCTCACTTTTTGATTAGCTAAATAAAATGAAATCTTAATGACCCCAGACTGGTGAATATTAGTGTGTATACAATAAAAATCTATAAAATCTAAGTGAAAGTTCAAATGATTTAAAAAATATTTAATATTTGTTTGTTGTTTTTCATTATGCTTATCTATTTCACAATTAGCTTAGCAACATGCTAACAGTAAACTCTTAATTATAGTGTAGTGTCCCGTGTGGAGTGCTATTTGTGTACTACCCTTCTGCCTGTGCAGAGCGTTCCAAATCGGTCATTTCTGAGGTTCCATTACAGTTAGAATGCTGCCTACGTAGGCGGCGGGCAGAGAGACAGCTCACTAGGTTTTGGAACAAAATTCGCGTCTCTCTTTCTTCTTTTGCACACACGCACCGTTTCTGTTTGAATTAATGGCTCCAGGGATGAATCCAGCCTAATGGTCTGCGGTCTGTTCATTCTCTGGAATAGATATGAAGACTCACCACGTCCGTAATGCCGCTGTAATATCAGGCTCCCTCAGCTAACGTCTGTTTTCTCTTAGCGTGGAGTCACACCCACACGCTCTCGATCCCAGACCTGGCTGACCTCTCGGTCACCTCTCACCTTGTCTTTTCTCACTGAGTTACAGACCTCCTATGTCGCTCCATTTTGTGTCCATTTCATTCTTCTCTTGCGTAGTCAGCAGCCAAAGTCTGTCATTACAGTGGAGACACTCACAATGTACACACACACACACACATGCATATTTATTCACACTCCATCATTCAGTGGAGTCACATATTTCCCCTGACAGCTTCTATATTAAGCGCCCGAGTTTTTGTCTTTTGCAACATCGAGACCAAATAAGTAAATCTAACCCTCTGTTGACTCACCACAGAAAGTAACGAGGGGTGTGTGCGTGTTGTGCCATTCATGACTGTGTGCCATGGTTTGCAACAACCCACATTTTCCCACTTTCCTCCATGTTAGCACACCAGTTTTCCACACAGCCGGGTCTAACCGTGGCACAACGTTACCGCAACGTTAATACTCACAAAAAAAGCTGTGTTAAAGTTTCTGTGTTTGCTTTCTGTTCACTGTTAACCAAAGTTACGCAGTTTTCGGTATGAAGACAGATTTTAATGATAATACACACTACTGTGTCTACAGAGGGCTGTTTTACCCAAAAATGAACATTGTCGTCATTTCAGACCTGTATGACCCTCTTTCTTCTGTGGAACACAGAAGAAGATATTTTTAAAAATGCCATGGTGTTTTTTTGGTCCATGCAGTGAATTTCAGTGGCGCCTAATGTTGTTGCTTTGGACTTTCACTGTATGAACAGAAACACAAAGTCATAGTGGTTTGGCATGAAAGATGGTGAGTAAATGACAATTTTTTTTGTGTGTGTGTGAACTATCCTTTTAAAAAATTTCTTCATATTTATGAAGTAAGAAATTGTGGTTTTCTGGTTAGCATCATTCCTTTTTTTTTTTTCCAATTCAATTTTTTTTTTTCGTTTTAATTTTTCTGGATTCTTACACAACTTACACAATTTAACAGCAAGTTATTTAAAATGTAACAAAAATTGCATTTTTAAGGCCCTGTGAACTACGTTTTATTTATTTATTTATTTTTAAATTCCATTTTTTTAAAGTTTTAATTTAATTGCATTTAAATTTTTCTAGACTCTGTTTTAATTGTTAAATAAAAAAAATCTTAATCAAAAAGCATGTCTAATTAATTAAAATCATGAAACTTACACAATTTAACTGCAATTTCTTAAAAGTTCAAGAGAAAATACATTTTTAAGGCCCTATGAAATAAGTATTATTTAATTTTTTTTTTTTTGAAATTCAGTTTTATTTTTTTCTTTTCTGGATTCCTTTTTTTTTTTTTTGTCTAAATTGTCTAATTTTTCTAGACTCAGTTTTAATGGTTAAATAAAAAAATGTTAATCAAAAAGCATGACTAATGAATTGAAATCAGTAAACTTACTCAATTTAACAGCAGTTTATTAAAAGTATATCAAAACATACATTTTTTTAAGGCCCTATGAATTTTTTTTTTCCTAAAATGCAGGGGGGTGGGGGTGTTCTTTTTTCTTTTTTTTTCTGGATTCCATTTTCATTTTTCTAGACTCTGTTTTAATGGTTAAGTTTAAAAAAAGTTAATCAAAAAGCATGATTAATTAATTGAAATAATGAAACTTACACAATTTAACAGCAGTTTATTAAAAGTATAACAAAAATACGTTTTTAAGGCCCTTAAATGCATTCTTTTCTGGAAATTCTTTTTTTTTTTTTTTTTTTTTTTTATTTCTCTGCATTCCATTTTGTTTTTTCTAGACTTTGTTTTAATGGTTAAATTAAAACATTTTAATCAAACATCTGATTAATTGAAATCATGAAACTTTCACACCACTTAACAACAATTTATTGAAAGTTTAACAAAAATTAAATTTTTAAGGCCCAATAATTTTTTTTTTTTTTTTCTGTAATGTAGTTTTACTTTTAGTAACATCTGTGTTTTCCATTTTAATGTTTTCATTGAATTTATTATTATTTTCTTTTCTTTCTTTTTTTTTATAGAAATGCTGTGTTGTGTTGTATTTTTCTGGTAAATACACCCTAAAAATATGTTTTAATAATAATTTTATTAGTAGTAGTAGTAGTAGTACAACTATTAGTAATGTATTTGTCATATTTTCTTCAAGTGAAACCAAACAGCAATTCTAGAGATTGTTCATGTGTTCATGTACTCATATTTTGAGGCTGTACGCATGCTTTATTATGTGTGTAGTAAACGAAACCGCGCATCTGCACCATTCATTTATACAGAAACACGCAGAACATCCAGGATTCATATTTAAATAATTTTTTTTGCAGCTTAATTTTCGACTACACTAGTCCATATCGTGTTTTGATTGAGTGTACTGACCTGCTTTTGATTTATTCATCCAAAATTTGGCATATTCCTTGACATTCTGCGTTATACAGTAAATTCCATTTTTATGACTGGATTCCACGATTCCGTCTGCGTTTTCTGCATCGCGGAAATCAGATCCTTCCATCATGTTCATACTCTGTTCCTGTATCATTGTCAGGGAAATTAGATTTTAAAATGACAAAACATGTTTAAATAAATCGAGTCCCACAGCAGTGCAGGTGTGAGTGTGTGTTTGTGTGTGACTCTCGAGATTCGAGACTCAAGACTCAAGACAGACCTTGTTTGTCCATTAGAGCGTGAGAGGAAGTCCAGACCGCACCGTTTGAAGTGATGCAAAGTTCTGGTGTGTAAATGTGTGTGTGTTTGCGAGTTGCATTTACTTACTGGAAATGAAAATATCCCACATCTGTCACGTTATTCCACTCATAAATAATTCATATTTGCTTTCTGTCTCTCTCTCTCTCTCTCTCTCGCTTTCTGACTCTTTCTCTCTCTTTTTTTTTGCTTGTGTCTTTGGTTTTGTCCTGTAAAGCTGACAGTTGTTTCTGTATCTGTCACACCTGTTTCATGATTTATTTATCCACTGTCACACGTGCACACACACTCTTTTTATATCTGTCATGAATTATTAATAAGCAGGAAAGACCATTTATGCCGTACATTATTGGGTGGAAAATTCTAACTACGCACAGACACTTTTCTTTTGTAATGTTGGGGTTTGCCAGTAAAAACAACGGTTGTTAGGGCAGCATATGTCACATGGACACACATACACACAAAGTCACTCTTGCTGAATTTTGCTTTAAAAAGACTGGGGGAACAAGTGACACAGGAGAGAGATTCTGTGTGTGTCTGTGGTCAAGAGAAAGAGACTGTTTGGCATCTGTATGCAGAGAACAGTGTAGCACTGTAACACATCATTTCGGAAACACTGAAGAAACACACTGTGTGTGTCCTGAGCTCTCGACTTCTCTGTCTGTTGAGAATATGTAGGCTCGTGAGTCTATATGTACTGTATACTACGTACTACATTTTGAAAATAGTATGTGAAATTAGTAGGTGAAGAAGTCTTAAAATCTTAAGTGTTAATATTTTAAGTTTGCAAGGATGCATTAAATTGTTCAAAAGTGACAGTAATAACATTTATGCTGTTTTCTCTTTCAGATAAATCCTCTTCTTTTGAACTGTCTAATTATCAAAGTATCCTGAAAAAAATGCATTATGGTTTTCAGAAAAAATTAATATCAATAATATTAAAATGATTTCTAAAACATCACGTGACACTGAAGACTGTAATGGCTGCTAAAAATTCAGCTTTGTCATCACATCAATAAATTACATTTTATCATATATGAAAATATTAAACCATTGTTTTAAATTGTAAAAATACTTCACAAAGTTACTTACTATGTTTTCTTAAACAGTATATATATATATAT
>JAHKKF010376347.1:0-16367 GCA_019740295.1 Labeo calbasu | reverse complement strand
TATTTTATTTTATTTTTCTCTTCTTCTGGTTTTATGGGTATTTTAAGAGTCTGTGAAGACACTAAATTGTATACATTATTATTATTATTGTTATTATTTACTTTATTTTATTATTTTTCTCTTCTTCTCCTGTACTTTTCTTCTTCTTCTGGTTTTATGGGTATTTTAAGAGGCTGTGAGGACACTAAATTGTGTACAATGTTAGTATTATTATTATTTAAATTTTTAATGAATTAAATATTTTTGTCTCTGGACTGGTTCATGGATATTTTAAGAATGTCTAGTCTAATAAATTATATTTCTGTATTTTTTCTGTATTTTTCCCTATTTTCTGTATGTTTCTCTATCAAGAATTATTTTATTTAATTTTATCCTGTATTTATTTATTTATTTATGTCTCTGGACTGGTTTATGGATTTTAAGAATGTGAAAAAATAATGCCTTAGTTTTCCTAGTCTAATAAAATATATTTCTGTGTTTATTCTTTTTCTCTATCAGGAATATTTTTTATTATTTTATTAATTTATTTATTTTTTGTTCTCTACTTCTCTCCTTTTTCTCTTCTCCTGGTTTTATTGATATTTTTAGAGTCTGTGAAGACGCTTATTTATTTATTTATTTATTTATTTATGTCTCTGGGTTGGTTCATGGATATTTTAAGAAGGTGAAAAAATAATGCCTTAGTTTTCCTAGTCTAATAAAATATATTTCTGCATTTATTCTTTTTCTCTATCAAGAATATTATTTTATTTTATTTTATTTTATTCTGTTTTCCTTACTGGTTTATGGATATTTTAAGAGTCTGTGATGATGATAAATTGTATATATTTTTATTATTATTATTATTGTTGTTGTTGTTGTTGTTGTTGTTGTTGTTGTTGTTGTTGTTGTTGTGATTTGTTTTGTAACACCCTACACAGGACAATTGGTTTGGAAAATTGATGGATGGATGGATGTATAAACAACTGATCTATAATAATACTTTTCCGCTTTTTGTTTTGACACAGTTTGCTTCTAATGTGTCACTGAAAATCATTTTTCTGTGTATGTTATAGACACATACTTCTCATTTCAGATTGTTTATCACTGTTTATCACATCCTGTTATAGATAATAATGCTATTTTCCACTTACAGTTTCTTTTTCCCTCTGCATTTTGAAAAACACTAATAAATAAATAAATAAATAAATAACGGCTTAAGAAATATTGCAGTCCACAACAGAATATCTAAGAGTCATAAAATGAACACCTCCTGTTTGAATGGTCGATGTTATGTGAGGGTCACGGAGGGTCTTGTTTGATTGGCTGGGGTCAAAAAGCACCTTACTTGATTGGCTAAAGCGGCGGGTCATACTGTGCCACGTGGCCTTTGTGCTAACTTTTAAAAATGTTCAGGAAGTTAGCTTCACCCTTTACAGCCTGGGACATTTCCTACTGCAGGAGTTAAGCACTCTGGACAGGAAGCTATTCACTCCAGCTGTAAGATCTTCTTAATGAGTGTCTAACTGGAACCAGACTGGCAGAGAGTGAGAGAGAGAGAACGAGAACACGTTTTGGGGCTGAAACCCTCTCCGTCGTTACTCTCTCTTTTTCAGGAGTCTTTTTGACATGGGAGCAATAAAATTTACAATGAGCGCCCTTTTTTCAATCCGATACAAGGCAAAGTGTGGTCAAGGGAATGAAAAAAAAGGAGAGATGAAAACAGCTTGCAGATCTCGCCTGGGCGGCACTGTGTAGTGTTTGTGTTTAAACAGAAGAAAGGTTAAGAGGGGAGCGCAGGCAAGAAAGTCAAGTGGCCCCAGAGGAATCTGATTTGTTTGTTTCCTTTTTCATAGCTGTACATGAGATCAATTGGATAGTGTTTCTCGTTGTTCTGTATATTCGCGAGAAATGTATATGTAATGGTGTTGAGAGCTAAATCATTCAAAATTCTCCAAAGTAGTGTCTAACAAAGAGCTCTTATGGTTTCTGATAATGACAGACTGGAGTATTGACAGGCTGTGACAGACACTGTATATTTCTCATTAGTGTTCACCGTGCACTCTGGGGAACTGATATATCTCCTTGCAGATACTAAAACAATGATAAATGAAGTCTGTTTATATTAAATCATTGTTTAAAGTATGAGCAGAAAGATAAAAGTAGTGAAGAAAACTGTGTGTGTGCGTTTGTCACACCCCAGCAGACTCGATCAAGGCAAAAGTCTCTCTCTCCAAAAAAATCTGGCTACTTTTTTCCCCCTAATATGCCACCCTGTCTGTCCGTCTGGTTGAGGTGACACACTTCAGTACTTTAGTTTCACGGCATTTGGTCCCCCCAACCTCTTTCTCTTGCTCTCCTTCTCTCTCTCTTCAAGGATTTAAACAAACCCAGTCAGAACTAATTAGTGAGGAGTGAGAACAGCGCAGGGAGAACTGGCTCATGCTAACTTTGTTCAGCTGCTTCCCGCTGTGAGGAGGCCTCCTCTAAATGATTCGCTCAATAACCCTCAGAAACACCCGCCCGGTGGGGGGGTGGGTCGGTGTGGAGGGCCGTCGGAAGGGGCAGGTAAGTGAGGTCTGAGCTGACCACTGTTGTCGCAGGAAGTGCCGTTATCAAAGCACGACGTGTGCATGTGTGTGCACTTTTATCGCACTTCGCTGATAGAAACATTTACAATCAAGGCCGTTTCACAGTAGACACAATATGAAAGTATTATGAATACCTGCAGATCTACTCCATGGAGTCATTACAGCACACAAAAGATTTTTTTCTCTCATTTTTTTTAATGTTACAAATCAATGCTATATATATATATATATATATATATATACAGTACCTAACCTGTTACCTTAATTTCCTGTATTTAATATTAAATGAATAAAAAGTATTGCTAATTACGAGTATTTCTTCAACTTGTGCACTTAAAAAAATACACACACACAGACACACACATACATAAAGTTAATAGCATGTATGATGCGGTAATTTGCATGTACGAAATTGGTTTTCAGGTTACGAGTATTTCTTCAACTTGTGCACTTCAAAAAAAAATACACATACACACACACACATATATATATATATATATATATATATATATGTGTGTGTGTGTGTTTGTGTGTGTATTTATATATATGTCCCTGGACCTGAAAACCAATTTTGTACATGCAAATTACTGTTATCATACATGTTATTAACTTTTCTTCAAAAAATACAATAAAAAATAAAATCTTGCTTTCAGCAGTTGCTAATTAGTATTTTTATTACTATAATTTCTTAATTAACATAACATTAAATGAACATTAATTTAGGGTTTATTAATATAATCTGATATTTAATAATTATTAACATTTAATACACACTACCCTTCAAAAGTTTGGCAGAATATACACTGTATGGGTCAGAATTATCAATTTTTCTTTTATGCCAAAAGTCATTAGGATATTAGGTAAAGATCATGTTTCACAAAGATATTTTGTACATTTCCTACCGTAAATATATTGAAAATTAATTTTTAATTAGTAATATGCAACTTCATTTGGACAACTTTTAAGATTTTTTTTTTTGCAATAGTTGTATCTCGACCAGTTACACACAGTACACACACATATACTAGGCAAACACAAACTTTTATTTTGTATGTGATTAATCATGATTAATCGTTTGACAACCCTTTTTAAAACTGAGATTTATTCAACATCTGAAAGCTGAAAAAATAAGCTTTCCACTGATGCATGTTAGGATAGGACAATATTTGGTCAAGATACAACTATTTGAAAATCTGGAATCTGAGGGTGCAAAAAAATCGAAATATTTAGAAAATCACCTTTAAAGTTGTCCAAACTAAGTTCTTAGAAATGCATATTACTAATCCAAAAAATATTTTTTATATATTTACGGTAGGAAATATCTTCGTGAACGTGATCTATATCTATATCTGTATATGTATGTATGTGTATTTACATATGCTAAGTTACACTTAAAGCTATGTGAAACAGGACCAAAGAGAGAGCAATAGTATGATAAAGAAAAAAGACTGAGTGACTGAATGAATGAATAAATGATGTTAAGTATGTGTGTGTGTGTGTGTGTGTTTGAGCATGAGTTCTCGATGTGAAACTCTTTGATGTAGTGTGTGTATTGTCTTGGCCAGTCTGCTACTGCAAGGCTTCCAGCAGATGGGCCCTTTGTAAATGGAAAATAAAAATCCAATAAAAATGGTAATTATATAAAATGCATCACATTGCTGACAGGCCCTACAGAGGGGTCCTGTAGTTTGGAGTTAGTCCAAAGATTGACAAATACGTCTCTCTCTTGCTCTCTCTTTCTCTCTCTCCCTCTCTCTCTCAACACAAGTCATAACACAGTGAGAGACGTTAAGAGAATGCAGAACAAATTATTGCACCACCCCCCTTGGCTACTTTGGCTCGTTGTCTTAGAGACTCATTGAAAAACGGAACGAAGAAAAAAAACTTTGCCACAGCTTTGACATGCAGCACTTGTTACTGAAATACTACAGGAGGATTAATATGCCATAACTAATTGCTCTGGGGAACACGCAAGTCTGAGCCAGAACAGACATACAAGAGAAAATCACTGATACTTTACACTGACTCGCAGACACTGACGCGTACGCGCAAACAAACGAAAGAGCGCGCGACTCTGATGGGCAGTTAATGATTCATAGGGGGATTGGGGAAATATCAAAGACTTCACACGTCACATCTCTGCTCCTGCTTTTATCTTGAGCATGTTCTCTCATCTTCTGTCTTTAATAATGTCTCAGACTTCAGCTGGCAGTTTTAAAGGGCCGGTTTACACGGTTTACGTGGTCGTGGGTGTTGTGACGAGCACACAAAGATGACGAACTATAAATGCAAGCCGCTGACCCGACGCTATGATGTGCCACTAGGTAGAGATACATTCTAATTTGGTCTTTGAGAAAAGACGGACACGGAGAGAGAGGTTGTTCCTGTGTGCCAGCCGTTTAAACGAGACCGTTGGAAGTTCGTTGTGTCATCCTAAACCAACGCCGTTTATCACCCGCTATAATTTTTTTTTTCTCTTCTGCTCTTTTCACTTAATGTCATCGCTATGGGAACCGACAGCACCCTGGAAATCATTTTCAAAACAGCGTATTTGTTGAAAGGGGCCGATTGGGGGTGAAATATGTCTTTGGCACAGAGCAGGACATGGTGGCAGGGTCTGATGCATTAATAACCAGAGCTCCAGGAGGGGAGCGGGGGCCCAGCCCACCCTGTTCTCCACACACCAGAGGTCTTTGTCAGAGTGGGGCCATTGTAAAAGTGCCCCTTTATTGCTTCTTCAGCCGCATATTGTCACACATATACTGTGCCTTTCTTGCTTTTTCACGTCTGAGATGGGTTGATTTCTCAGAGCGGACGGTTGGGGAGAGAGGGGGAAAACTCGGGGAGAGTAAGAGAAACTCAGCAGACCTTGTGGCACCTCATCTGAGTTTACTTCACCGCTCGCCTCTCTCTTGTAAAACGCTTCGTGTTATTAAAGCCGACTTTCCTGCCGTATGGACGTGCGGAATTAAAAATGCCTTTAAATTGACATTGAGTGTCAGGCTTGATCACCTTGGTCCAGTGTTTGTCAGCACGGCTGTATGGCTCCTCAGTTGCAGAGTGTGTTAATCAAACAGACGTTATGATGGCCACTGGCAAGCGCAGCTGCTTTAGAGGCTGTGCGCGTCTCTGTGCGGCTGGGGTGTAAAAGCTCACCTGGGCTCTGTCGTAGGCTTGGTTTTAGTGGCACAGACGTGGACTGGCATCTGGGAGCCTTATTTCCCGCTCCTGTGAGGACGTCTCTGTTGGCGTCATTCACTTCAAGCCCACTTGTGACAAGAGCACCTCCTTATGAGTTTTGCCAGCCAAGGACAGTGCGAGCTGTGCTGTGGTTGTAATCTTGTCAGTGCAGCGCTGGCATAATTATGTTAAATAACCTTCTTTGTTATATGCAGGATATAAAATTAGGAGTCAGCTACTGGCTTTCTTTTCTTTTCATACAAGATAAAGTCTCATTTTGTCCATACAATAGATATTTTATTTTATTTTATTTTATTTATTTTTTATACAGAAGAAAGTTTGGAATGACACGAGAGTGAGTTAATGTTCTCAGGCTTTCCCTATGAATGAATGTAATTTTGTTCATAAGCATAAAGTGTAGATTGTAGTTGTAAGTTATTGCTGAATGAATTAGTGTTCATTTCTGTTGGTGCCTATAACCTGAAAGATCTCTGCATTATTAATAAGCTTATTGATTTACAGGGACTCCACTTCCAACCCTGCTAAGCCTACCTGTGACCCTGCTGACCTTACTGATCTTTCCAAATTCATCCAAATCTGCAGATAGCATTGGGAGAGATTGCATATTGGCATCTATAACAATTTAGGTTTCAGAGGTCAAGGTTTAGACATTGCCTAAATAGTTTGGTTAAAAAAAAAAAAAAGTGTAGTGTCGAGTGTAGAACTTGAGCTTTATTTGAGTCTAGCTGAACTGAATCACCTTTCCTAAAAGTGAAGATATTAAAGTGGCTAATGGTGCTGATGTAATCTGTGGAAGAGAACAAAAATATTCACATTACCAACAAAAACTATAAACACCACTGAAATAAAATTTGATTACTTGTCACAAACGTGTGAATTCAGCTAAACCGACTACTCGCTTCCTCACCCATTATTTAACTGAGCTTTTGCACTGCTGGAGGTTTTACATTTTAGATTTCTTTTTGCTTAATTCACTTGATTTTAAAGCTGTTGCAAAAACTAAAATACAAGTAGGCCTAAATAAAGGAAACCCTCTTTTTTCATCACCCTGTATTTCATCATAAGCTCATCTTGTCACCTTATGAAAAGCAGATATTGGTGCTATTACTGTAATTTCCTGTATTTATTAATAAATTAGCCTGGAAAATTAGTATTTCTTCAACTTTTGCTTTTTTATTGCCATTTATTTAATTATTTATTATTTATTTGCTTATTAATTTGTTTGTAAATAACAGATCATCATTTTATTATTATTATTATTATTTGTGTTTATTTTATTTAATTATTTTTTAAATAAAAGATAATTTTTTTCCATTCCTTTAAAATTCATTTTGTTATTTTTTACATGCTGTTTACGTATATATATATATGTGACCCTGGACCACAAAATCAGTCATAAGGGTCTTTTTTTTTTTTTTTTTTTTGCATCAAAGCTGAATAAATAAGCTTTCCATGAATGTATGGTTTGTTAAGAAAAGGACAATATTTGGCCGAGATACAACTATTTGAAAATCTGGAATCTGAGGGTGCAACAAAATCAAAATATCGAGAAAATAGCCTTTAAAGTTGTCCAAATGAAGTTATTAGCAATGCAAAATGTAATTTTGATATATTTACTGTAGGAAATGTACAAAATATCTCCATGGAACATGAACATACTTAATATCCTAATGACTTTTGGCATAAAAGAAAAATGTGTAATTTTGACCCATACAATGTATTTTTGGCTATTGCTACAAATACAAATATACCTGTGCTACTTGTGGCTGGTTTTGTGGTCCAGGGTCATATATTTATTTTTTCATTCATCCTCTTAAACTATGAAAATTCATTATATAATAAAATCAAGGTAAATATCACTAGTATGCATTAGTTCTTATTCTAACATACGGCAACCAGCTTGTTAACATACTAACGTTATGCTAGCCAGTTCTATTAGAGTAAACACGTTACGCTAATTAATTCTATTAGCACATTAAGTATCTATCAGTGTATTAGCATGACAGCCTAACTCATTCTGTTGTTGAGAACAAGGCCAGGCTACAGTGTCATAGCAGCGTGATGTATATGACCGTGATATTAATATGCTATTCCATAATCAAAGTAATCCATCAGTTTATTAACATGCTAACCAGTTCTGTCTGCGTGTTAGCGGTGTGTGTGAGAGTACAGCTGGTTGTAGTCTGTTCACTTGAGTCAATTATGCATAGACCAGGACTGTGCCACTGCTGTCAGATCATATGATGAATGGGCCAACTTGACAAGATGCTGAGGAGCAGAGGCCTCTGTGATAATTGGATTATTTACACACAAAAGCTCAAGAGAACGGTGTACGTAACAGGCCCAACTCAGCGCTCAAACAGAGGAAGAGGCTTATGAAGACAGGAAGGACTTTAAGACTTTTAGGCAATTGTATAAAATAATCAGTGCATATATATTTATATACACAACCAGTCAAAAGTATTTGAACAGTAAGATTTTTGATATTTTTAAAGAAGTCTCTTCTGCTCACCAAGCCTGCATTTATTTGATCCAAAGCACAGCAAAAAGTAAAAATTTGAAATGTTTTTACTATTTAAAATAATTGTTTTCTATTTGTGTATGTTTTAAAATGTAAATTATTTGTGTGATTTCAAAGCTGAAATATTAGCCTCATTATTCCAGTCACATGATCCTTCTAATATAATATAATTAGTAATAATAATTTTTTTAATAGTAATAGTATAAGTTTTTCAGGTTTCACTGATGAATAGAAAGTTCAGAAGAACAGCATTTATCTGAAATAGAAATCTTTTGTATCATTAAAATGTCTTTATCATCATTTTTGATCAATTTAAAGCATCCTTGCTAAATAAAAGTATTCATTTCCAAGTTTTTGTATGGTATTGTGTATAATGTTACAAAAGCTTTTTATTTCAGATAAATGCTGATAATAATAATAATAATAATAAATGTTTCTTGAACAGCAAATCAACATATTAGAGTGATTTCTGAAGGATCATGTGACACTGAAGACTGGAGTAATGATGCTGAAATGAAGCTTTGATCACAAATAGTTATAAATGAATAAAATAGTTATTTTACACAGTAAAAAGAATTCAAAATTGTACTGTTTTTGCTATACTTTGGATCAAATAAATGCAGGCTTGGTGGTTAAAAAACATAAAAAATCTTACTGTTCAAAAACTTTTGACTGGTATTGTATATACATATTTAATCATTTTTTAAATATTCTATTAAATACATATTTTAAATTTAATTTTTAACGTATTAAAATTTTCCTCTTTTAGTTTATTTCTATAAATGAAATATGAATTATTTCTAATAGTATTGCATGCAAACCCAAATGTGTTTACTTTTGTCTTTGCAAGTGTTTCCTTCCTCTGTGCTGTTGGTGTCTCGCTGCGGTAGACAGAGAGTGTAAACATGCTCTGCATGTGTGATTTAGTTCATTCAGCGACGAGAGTTGCCGCACACTACCTTCATTTTGTTATGAAGCATCTCTGTTTTATTTTAGCCAATAAAAGTTTTTAATGCAGAGTGATTTTTAACATTGGATTAATATGTAAATTTCCACCTGGCTCCCTGTTCTATGCCAGCTCATATGATGTTTTTATGAGTTTGCTTTTGAAAATGAACAGAGCCCCTGCAATATAAAGAGTGGTGTATTAAAAGGACAAAGAACCGCGCTTGCCCTCGAAATATTAAATCCTAACAAATTGGAAATGTAATCAATCACCCAACGGCTGATTATTTTTAGCATTTGCCATGTTACGTCAATCTGATGGAATTTATGTAGCAAAAGGAGACGTTTGAGCAGTTTAGCAAGCGGTGTCTGTCCGATGCTGGCGGGAGACTGAGGCCGTTGTAAATCTATCTGTGAAAAAGGGCGGAGAGCCTTCAGCCCGTCTGAGAGCAACTTGAGGAAATTCAGGGGAGTTCAGGAAGACTCCAATACGCTTGGCTGTAGTCTCGTCACATGACCCTAGCTACATCTCGAGAGGCGTACGAGCCTCGATGCTTCACGTAATTACCAGCATACGTAACTGCTTAGTCTTTTTTTAAGCAAGTTCATCATTTAATGCTCTCCGGTACCGTAGGATCATAGATAGGGAGGGTGCATACATGCTGTTTCTCTAACTGCATAAATCCAATGGAAAATTCCTTAGGATTGTTTTTTATTAGGCTGAAGTTCCCAGGAGCACAGTGCCCAATAAAAGGCAAACCAGATAAAAGAGAGAGAGAGGGATTAGAGGAGGATGAAAGCTGTAAAATTTTCCATATTATATTGTGAACTGCTATACTCACCTCTCTCGGTCCTACAGATCTCGGGGAGGAAGTGGCACTTCTGGTGCTTGTATTCGGCGCAGTCTGATGTTCAGATATCTTCTTTTGAAATTGCTTTCTTTGATTGGTGGAGAGGGGCAGCTCAGATAAATAAGGCCCATTGTGGTGCGAAGGCAACCTGCCTGCATCGCCGCCCTCAGCCTTCACCCCCGCCCTCGGCTATTGCGTGTGTAGGAACCGCATGGCGAGTCCTAGTGGCTCGTAAAGAGAAGGCAGAAGAGACATTGAAATATCTGAGGCCGGCGAAGATAAACAAACCGAGGTATTCATTGCCGACTTTATGAGCTGTCCAAAGAATCCTGTCCTCTGTCAGAGCTACAGGAGAGAGGAGCCAGCGTTCGGACTCCAAATCAGTGTACGCCGTCGCACAAACACATCAACTGTACTCGAGCACCTCGGCGGCCCGCGCACACGGGTCCTTTCTCGGATAGCGAGCGCGCACACACATAAAGTAGGACTACATGCAATAAGTAGTTTAATGAATGAATAGATAAATAGGCTGTACTTTTTCCCCCGTCTGAGAATTGGTTTTCTCTGGCCTCCTCTATAGAACCATCTGGATCCTTCCTTTTCAGAGTTCTCCGCACTGCCCAGATGCTTCTATTGTGATGCCCTCCAAATCTTAATAAGCAGTTAAAATATTTACTGAGGCGCCTTTCTCTCCCACACCATTTCTTTCCCCCTCGCTTTTCTTTTTTTATCGTTATTATTATTATTTATACCTTTTCAGGGACAAAAAAATGGAGATGTCCACTAAATGTGATTGATTGGGCCTAAAAATGGCCATTATTGCCATTAAGACCCACATGTCAGCTGCTGCCTTTGTGCCGGCTGTATCTCTAAGCTAACCACTGATCCATGAGAGGAGGTGGGGGAAGAATGTACTGCCCTGAAAGAAATGCCCATTTCTCTATGGATCCTGCCTGATTCAAAATACAGCTGCGAGGAGGAGGAGGAGACTTATAGAGAGAGAGAGCGCGAGCGAGCGAGAAACAGAAAGAAAGGAGAAAGTTTAAGAAAGGGGGTAAGGAGTGAGACTTTTTCTTCGCCGCATACAAAAAAGGCTTTTGACAAAAAGATTAATAACTCTGGCTAGCTAATCAAAATTCAACACAGTGATAAGCTTTGCGACTCTTTACCCTCCTCTCTCTCTCTCTCTCTCTCTCTCTCTCTCTCGCTCGCTCCCGCTAATGTATTCATGTGTTTTGCACGTAAGACGTAATTCAATTTTCTCCACACATATGAATAATAGAGCACGGACTGCCGAACGAGTTGGTGGGGCGACCGCGTAGGTTGTCTAAATCGTTCTTTTGTTTGCCTCGTGTTTGTTCTTACTTCAAAATTTTAGTTGAAACAAAAAACATACAACAAGTGTCTTCGAGCGAGAGCGCCTGAAGGGCAGGGGTGTTACAGAGACACAAAGACTCTCTGGCTGTTCTCTAGGTAGCACAATGTAATGTACAACAGCAGGTGTTCATCATGCAGGGATGTTGGAAACGGAAGCTAACATGCATTCAGCTGCACATGTGCGGTTGAAAATTGAGAAATCAAACATGTATTCGTTGAAGTTACTAACCTAAGTTCGTGCATAAAAATCACTTTGGGTTTCTGGCTTCAAATGTGTTTATTCATAAGTCTATGATGGAGTGCCTTTTAAAGCTTAGAGATGTGCTGTATGCTGTGTATACTTAGAGCACATTCATTCTGTTCCTGAGATGTGACATATTTGCACAGCAGTTCTGGGCATGTTGTGTATATTGAGTGCACTTAACACATTTACCAAACATTTATCATTCTGATGACATGGGCAATGAACGCAGATGAACGGTGCCATTTCTGACCTAATGAATCACAGCGCGCGCACACACACACACACACACAACCTCTAAGTTGCACTTCCTGTGGACTAAGTGCTTGCACATTTTCACATCATCACACAAATATTTTGTGTGTGCGAGAGACTACGTGTGTGTTGTCAGTCTGAAAGCTCTTATTAAGAAATATGTTTTGCGGGCATTGTTAAAAGCAGGAAATAACACTGAAACAACTTCCTCAAAATTTGTCTATACATGCTTATCTCAGCTTTATCATATCAGCATTATTTATTATTTGAGTTCATTTAGAAATGTTATATTTAGAACTGTCATCTTATCCTGGTCTTTCCTGTAGCCCAATATTTTTATTTTATTTTATTTTATTTTGTGAACTTTTAGCCTTGTAGTGTCATAGAGTCATTGAACAACAGCAGCTCTATCATTTGTGTATCAAGGCCAGACGTGGGCTTGCTTGGTAATTATTAATACGGATATTTTCCCTTTTGTTTGCACTTTGAAATTTGTTTTAAAATTGTTTATTGTACTTTGAACTGTGTGTAAGATGACCACACTCAATGTAATCAGGGAACTGTATTAAAGTTCACCGAAACACACAGCCTCTCTGTGTCATATTTGACGTAATTCCACCCCATTACATTATTTGTATACTACACATATGAAAAAGATGTGTATAGGTAATATATAAATATTGTTATTTGTGAATATTAAAAAAAGACATTTAACAACATAAAGCCTTTCGTTGAAAGTGATGTACAGTAGGCTCATTTCTAGCCCAGTCCCATTTAAGCAATATAAGTGTTTTGCTCAATGGCCCATGCAGTGTGACCTTCGTGACCCTGTAGTTGCTCATTCTCCCACCTTTTTAGCAACTCACGATTCAAAGCACAGGACTTCTCTGTGATGAACCACATATTGACTGCCAGAATGACACCAGCCACCAACATTTCAATCCTTTTGCTGGTCACAACTGTTACTATTACTGTAAATTCACCCGTCCGAGCAGGATACAGAACGTTTTCGGTCACTATTTATTTGACTTGTTTGTAGAGATAACAGACACTATACAGTGTGCGCTGCGCTGCCCTCACAGGCCGTTCTAATCCAGTGTCTGAGGTGATTTCTGAGGGATGTCCAGGAGTTATCTAACATATATGGGGCTGGGAACAGAGAGGACAGCGGTCATCCATCTCTCTATCGCTCTGGTTTACTCATCTGTCTTCCTTTTCTCTTTCATTCACTCCATTAATCCCAGCTGATGGGGTTTGGACTGTTTTAGCCTAATGTCAGCATGTGCAAGCACTACTGCTCTTGGACTGAAAGTGCAATATGACTGAAATTAGGTGATTTGAGGTGCAGTCAAGCTGTCACAGATCAATCCATACATGTTTTCTCAGCTCAGGGGTATAGCAGTGATCTGATCTCAAAAGCTTGGCTTATGAATATTCATTAGGTGATGTAACATTAGTTCAGTAGTCTTCCTAAAGGATTTGATTAAAGGCTGGTAAATGGGAGCTAGTCATAGTAAGATTACTGCTTACTTCTTTCTGCTTTCGTGAGCATGTGAGTGAGAGACTCCAGCTTGGTTTGAATTTTTTTTTTTTTTTTTTGAAGTGAGCATGTCTCTCCCAACTTCTTCTTCTTCTTTTTTTTTTTTTTTTATTGAGGATGTCTAAGTGAAATCATGAAACTTTTAGAACAACAGTTTATTAACAGATTAACAATCTTGCAATTCTGACTTTTTTTCTCAGAATTGGTTATTTATCTCATAATTCTGAGAAGAAAAGTCAGAATTGCAAAGTCAGAATTGCGCGAAATAAACTCGCAATTGCGAGTTATGAAGTCAAAATTGTGAGACATAAACACAATTCTGAGAAATAAAGTCAGAATTGTGGGATAAACTCAAAATTCTGACTTTTTCCTCAGAATTGCAAGTTTATATCTCACAATTCTGACTTTATAACACTAACTCTCAATTCTGAGAACATATTAGTATTTTTTTTCCCCTCAAAATTGGACTCACAGTTGCAAATTTATATCACAATTCTGAGAAAAAAGTCAGAATTGTGAGATAAAAAGTTGCAATTTTTTTTTATTCAGTGACTATCTATCTATCAGTCAAAAGTTTTGAACAGTAGTATTTTTAAAGTTTTAAAGAAGCCTCTTCTGCTTACCGAGCCTGCATTTATTTGATCTAAAGTACTGCAAAACAGTAAAATTTCGAAATATTTTACTATTTAAATTAGCTATTTTCTATTTGAATATATTTTAAAATGTAATTTATTTCTGTGATCAAATCAAAATTTTCAGCAGCATTACTCCATACTTCACTGTTACACTATCCTTCAGAAAATCATGCTAATATAATAATTTGCTGTTCAAGAAACATTATTATTATTGTCAATATCGATATTCTATCCAAAAACATACCTAAAGAATTGTTTCTCCAGTTCATTTGGAGCTTGTGTAGTAACATTTTGAACTAAATGTACAGGGATGTGGTATAGAGACAGATTGTGACGGTGAATTCTTCTCATTACATCATATCTTTACTCAGCTGGTGAAGTTTCGGAGTGCCGAGGGCCACCCGCTTTTATTTACACCGCTGGCTGCTGCGCTCTTCCACTGGAGAGGAGAATCCTGCTCTACCTTCACCGTTTCAGGATGAGGCCTCTATCACTCTTTCATTTTATCTTGCTTTTTTAACTGTCTCGCCGTCTCTCTCTCTCTCTCTTCGTCTCTCTTTCTATTTCTCCCCTCGCTCTGCCTCCCCCACCATCACTCTTCATCCCTGGTTAGTCTGAGTGCTCTTCGTCTCTTTGTTTCTGAGCATAGGCAGTAACAGTTTGTTTTAGTTATCTGACGTCGCGGTGCCGTTGCATAGAGGTTATCTTCTCACTCTCTCTGCGGATCGCATTACTGCCTGCACCGGGCCCTGACCCAACGCAGAGTTCACCTTAGAATCTGATTCTTATCATTACCTCTGTGATAAATAGAGCGGGCTTACTATGAGATTAGTCTCTTTCTCTTTCCCACACATACACACGCACACACGCGCCGCTCCGTCCTAGAGCTGGGCTGTCATCGCTGCGCTCTCCAAAGGAAGACGCACACTCCCTCGGTTCCTCTTCAGATTTGGGGACTTTAGAGAAAAAAAGGGAAAAAACACACACTCATTCCCTGGTGTCCGCTCTCAGATCCCGCAGGTATCAACATAAAGCCTCGCTCGTTGCCATTGAGTCACACGACAAGTCAGGCTCTGACAAGTGCTCTGGAGGAATCGATTTTTCACACGAAGATTATCACCTGTGTTTCTGAGAGAGAAAGTGAGAGTTTGATACTTTCTGATGAGTTCTTCCAATACCAGAGGTGACGCGTCACATGCTCTCACAAAATAGCTGTCGTCTCCCATCTGCCCCTTTAATTGTGTCATTTGAATACTGTATACAATTCTTTTTGCATAGGGATGTGCTGGTGAAGTCATCCATTTGTGTGTTGTGTGTGTGGTAATATATACCGGAGGTGTATTGGTTCTCTTTGACTGCTCTGTCTCGGCTGAATCGGTCTTCCTTGATTGATTGGTCTCTAAGCGCTCTCTTTCACACACACACACACACACACACACATACGCAATACTCCATTCTGGCAAATATGGAATTCATCAATAATGTTCCCTGCAGATCCCTCATCCTTGAGGGGTCAAAGGTTAAACTGGAACCATGATAAAAAGAGCTCAGGGGCAAGATTAGGGTCTGGAACTGTCACACACACTCACACACGTGTACACACAAATGCCCCACACACAGACTCTCTCTCTCGCTCACACACAACAGCTGGGTCCACTCAGCTGGCAGTTTTAATACAAACCTGATTGAGTGTGTTAATGCTCTGATGCATCTGCTATATGAAACAAAGGTCACATAACAAAAGAAACATAACAATCCAAAAATATTGTTTTATCATTGAGTCTGTACATTCTGTATATCTGTCTATCTATATATCTATCTGTCTATGTAAAGTTTTATGCAAAAGTTTGGGAACCCATTGCAGAATCTGAAAATTTGAATAATTTTTACAAAATAAGAGAGATCATACAAAATCCATATTATTTTTTATGTAGTACTGTCCTGAGTAAGATATTTTACATAAAAGTTGTTTACATATAGTCCACAAGACCAAAAAATAGCTGAAATTATTAAAATAACCCCCTTCAAAAATTTAGGAACCCTTGGTTATTAATACTGTGTGTGGTTGCCTGGATGATCTACGACTGTTTGGTGATTGTTCATGAGTCCCTTGTTTGTTCTGAACAGCTAAACTGAGCACTGTTCGTCAGAAAAATCCTCCAGGTCCTGCAGATTCTTCAGTTTTCCAGCATATTTTGCATATTTAAACCCTTTCCAGCAGTGACTGTATG
>JAHKKF010376284.1:0-12103 GCA_019740295.1 Labeo calbasu | reverse complement strand
CTCTCATTGTATCGATGGGGGCAGAGAAATTATGCTTACTATACTATTATGCTTAAAATGTCGAATTGAATACAAATCCCAAAGACAGTCTCATTAGCATAACTCAACGGCAGGGGCTGTTGGGGGAGCAAGTTGGAGTACGATACGTTCAATGTGACCTCCATTAGTGGCACCAGAGTGTGAAATGACGTGCGCACACGTGTACGGGTCTCCTGCTTCTGCTCTGAGGCAGTAACAGCGAGTCAGTGGGGAGTCATACTCTGTAGCGGCCTAATGGAAAGTAATGAGGATCGACTCGCAGCACGCTGGATTTCAAACCTAACGCCACCACGGCCCATCTGCCTGCCGTTCACCAGAGCGACAACTGATGGATCCAGAAAAAAAGAAGCAGACATCTCTCCCATGTCTGAAAACTCCCTGGGGGACATTCCTGAAGGGAAATGAAGAATGAGGTGTGGGAATTGTAGAGGCCCTACACAAGATGGTTTTGATAAAACGCTGACGTCACCAGTGTCGTATGCTTTTTTTAGAAGGTTTTTGGTTTGCCAAGTTTGAAGAAGCTCACTTCATATGTAGAAACTCTCACTATGGTAAGAAAACATACTGATAAAACAAATGCAATGGACGCAAAATTAACTTTTCAAAGAAAAGCATATCAGTTTTCACAAAAATCTTAAGCAGCACAACTTTCAATATTGCAAATAATACTAAACGTTTCTTGAATACCAAATCAGTATATTACAATGATTTCTGAACGATCATGTAACACTGAAGACTGGAGTAATGGCTGCTGAAAATTCGGCTTTTGCATCACAGGAATAAATTACATTTTAAAATTAATATTATAGAACACTATTATTTTAAACTGTAATAATTTTTCACAATATTACTGTTTTTGCTTTATTTTTCATAAAATAAATGCAGCATTGATGTGCATAAAAGACTGTAATGTAATGTATGTTCTGGTCATTGCTGGCCATGTTTTGAACTACAGCCAGAAACAATTTAAACATGCTTGATTTTGTTCAGATACAGACCTCCACTGGTTGTTTTTGAACTTATTCATCAGTTTTACTCTCTGATGTATCAGACACTGGAATGATTTCATCATAATCAATTGAAGGGCTGCAATAAAATGATCAATGGTCCAGATTTTGCCTGCTGGCTGCTAGTTGAGAGATCCTGCTGTAAGTAATTATGAAAGATACTCACAGCTTTACACAGAGAATCATGGCTATATTTGAAACTTAGGCAGCTGCCTCCCAGCCCAGCAGGTCAATGTCATCACAAAAGACAGAATTTTTAGATAAAAGTACCTCAGGGCATTTCCTCCGAGGAGGCAAGGGAGGCGGTGTCTCTTCAAAAAATTGGATGAGAAAAAAAAATTCATAGTACAAAAAATAATACAACATATATATTACAAAATATGACATAGAAAAGTGTATAAATCCCTCGCTTTTCTAAAGTAAAACTGTCCAACAGCGACACCAGCAGGTAAAGTTACAGCGGGAGTCCGCGTCTATCCAAATGTATATAACTGCAGACCGGAGCTCTCCAAAATGGGGCGGGAACTCCAAAAGTGGGCAGAACCTCCAAAATGGGGCGAGGTCTCGTAGCACAAAGACTTTAACCATTGGCTCTGGCTTCAGCCTATTGTTAATGTCTTACATTTCAAAACGAAACTTTATAAATTAAACATTGTTTGTAGTTGATCTCAAATGCTCAAATGATCTATGCTATATAAATAGAAAGCTCTCCCGCAAGCCATCCCAGTGAAGCACAGGGGAAAGGTTTTACTCTATCGCTTTGTTTTAAGCAACGGGGGCATCCCGGTTCTTGAAATTTGCAGGGTAGGATTGGGTAGTGACGTTGGATGTAACTAAAAAGGTCCAATTTTCCTGTGAGGTCCAGTTGGGGAGTTACAGTACGGCCCGACGATCTCATATCGCATAATCTTATTAACTGTTTATCTGCCACGTTATTCAACGCCAATCCCGCCATGCAGTCAATTTCACTGGTTAAGGTTAGGGTAAGGTAAATTTGTGTAGCATAGTGTAGGAAATCAACACTGTGATTGACACAACCAATAAAATCTTTAAAAGCTGTGGGGTGGAGTTTGCACTGAAGTGGATTGGGGGGAAATTGCGCATGCGTGTCGTGCCTGTCTGTCAAAGGGAGGAAGCCACACCCTATTTTGGAGCACCCACCACGTTTTGGAGTTCCCGCCCCTATTTGGAGATCTCCAGATTGCAGTTATACCCTCCTCCGTCTATCTCGCCTTCCCTGGGCCTATTAGTTTTAACAGGGAAGCTTGTGGTGAGGGAATGTCTCCATCACGATATGATTGGATATGACTGGTTGTGTTTGGCTGTGATTGGTTCACGCAATAAATCCCGCCTCTTGTGTTTGTGGGCGTCCCGCGTTCGCGAATCAGTCTGAATTTTTTTTATTTTATTTTATTTTTTACAGTCTATGGTCTGAATGAACAAAACAATGGCGTTAACGGGAAGACTTATTTAAAAAAGTAAGATCTGTGGGGTTTTTTTTGAGCAAGCAATCAATTTACCGAGCTCTGATGACTGATAATCTGAAAATAAGTTTACTATGAAAAAGAACAGCTGGACATCATTTCATTAATAAAATGCATAATTGTTTAAATAAAATATTGTTTAAACTGTTTACAGCCTTGAGCTATTACTTTGGAATAAATGTAAAATGAAAATGCTTAAAAACAAATAAGAACGATAAGATTTCCCTGCTGAATAAACCATCTTAAACCAGCCTAGGCTGGTTGGCTGGTCATAGCTGGTTTAGCTCGAAATAACTGGCTTTAACTGGTCTCCCAGCCTGGCTAGGCTGGTCAGGCTGGCCAGCCAAGGAAGTGGTCAAAACCCCTCTAAAACCAGCTTTAGCTGTTTTCAGCAGGGTTACCGAGCTCTGATGACTGATAATCCGAAAATAAGTTTACTATGAAAAAAAACAGCTGAACATCATTTCTAAAAAAAAAATATATATATAATTGTTTAAATAACATATATTGTTTAAATAGTTTACTGCCTTGAGTCATTATTTTGGAATAAATGTAAAATTAAAATGCTTAAAAACACTAAACTGATATACCTGGTTTTATACTTAATATATAGCCTTTTAATTACGTTGTTAATGTAAAAATTCAATTTAGATTTTTATTCTGGTAGTGTAATGTTTATTTAACCAAGAAAAAAATGTGACTGGGACATGATTTTACATTTAATAAAAAAAAAAAAAAAATGTGAGGACTTTGCTTCCTCATTTCAGAACACCACTGCACGCCACTGCTCAGGAAACAGGTTGTAGACAGACTTTCATGGCACCGTAATTTCATGTCTTATAGTCTGAAACAAATTCAAATGAGCTTTAGACATAACCATGCTTTAAAAAAAAAATCATCAGATGAATTAAAACACGTTTCAAACATGAATTATTCTTTCTGCCAACCTTAAAACTGCTTGCACAGAATTGTGGGATATGAAGGATGCTGCCATCAAAATCCAATCAGATCAACAGGAAGTTATGCAAAAATGGCAGTATTTTTCAGCTTTCAGGTGCCGCCCATGTATCAGTCAGTGCAGTGATTTCATTGAAGGATCATTAAAAGACCATCTAAATCCGTCATCATTTACTCACCCTCATGTCATCTCCATCACATGCTACACGTTCAAATCTGCTAACATCTTGAAAATGTGCTTCAACATTTCTTGACCCTTAGTGCGCATTGTCAATTCTGTTTGTCGAGTACGATCTGAGAGAAACGGTTTGATCTCACTGGTTCAAGAAAAGGATCAAACCAGGACAGAAGTTTCATTTTTAAGTGAACGAACCCCTCCAGATACATTTTCAACACACAAACATACACAATGGGGTGACACAGCAGCTGCTAACGGTTCAGAGAGTTGCACAGTGAGCGATGAAAACAATTAAGAGCTCTAATTACCTCAGTACATCAGCTCTCAATATGCTGGCCATTGATTTGATAGAGTGCACATGACTTTGGATGAGCAGTAATCAAACAACTTCACACAGGAGGGAAAATATTAAGGAATGGCCTGCTGTTATATCTGGCGCACACTCTGCGTGCTTAAACTAAAACGCTCTCTCGTTTCCTCCATCGTTTGGTCTCCGTTCACACAAAACTCCTACGAACAATGCAACAGCATCTGCGTAATATCAATTAACAAGAACTCCTCTGGGAAACCTGCCAACAGTGATTAGTAGTGATGAAAAATGTAATCTCACACTTGGTCAATACATGTCATTACAAAAAGCAAAAATTAATCAATTTCAGATTCTCACAGTATTTATCTGCATGCTAACTTCCTGTTTACTACACCTAGACACCCCGTCACTTGATTTCACAGATTTCTCCCAGACTGAAACCAACTGACAGCACAATGCAGCTCCTATCAGATGGGTCGGTTGTTTAGAAATAAGAGATGGTTTTATATTACACAGATAAGCGGAGGAACAAGATAAAGTGATGGACCGCGTCAGTTTGCTCTCTTATCGCATTCAGCTTTGGGAGAGGATGTGAGAGAGGGAGAGAGGAAGGTGATTGGGTAGTTCGCTGAGCCACAGATGCATTCCTCATCCTCGGAGAAGTCACCGTTCAGGACTAGTGAAGTGTGACAGCAGAAATGCTGAAACGCCCATATGGCAGAACACAAGAATACATAAACATTCAAGAACACCTCGGGCGCAAACAGACACACCTGCAGTCTCCAAGAACGCAGCACTGTATTACAAAACATGCAACTCCGCTTTTGCTAACTGCCTGTGTCGCCGAAAAACAACACAATGTAGGCCAAACAAAGGGTGTCATTGACTAACCATGCATGTGCATGTATTATAAACCCGTGTCTGCACTTTTACAACCAAATTTAGAGATTAAATTACACTTATAATTAGGGCTGTAAAAAATACAATTAAAAAAACTAAATGCTTAGATTATAGTATTAATGAATTGATTGTGATTACTATAATAATATCCACTGTGGAACAGATGCTTTCGCACAAGACATAAGTTTGAAGAAACAATTGTGCACTTTAAATGAATAAAGTTCATGCTGCTGCAGCATCATTATCTTGTTCTTGTTCTCTTTCCCAATTCGCAATTTATTCTGCATATTCTGAAATATACAGAACTTGAAATATGCTTTACCATGCTTAGACAAGTTATGATTATTCATTATTTACATTTTATATGTGCAAATTTATGAGACTGTGAATATAAAGCTCAATGTTTGAATGTAGTACAAATTGTTAACATTAACATTTTTCATTTTAACAATGAACTTATTTCGAATAAGTGTTGTTTTTTAAACTCTCTATTAATCAGACAATCATGAAAATGCATCACTTTCCACAGAAAAAAATTAAATTGCACAAATGTTATCAATAGTGATCATAATAAAAAATGATTGAGCAGCAAATCAGCATATTAGAACGATTTCTGAAATTAGCTGCTGCTCCCCACCCCCTTTTCCAGAATAGGGCTGTGCCTTTACAGCTTGTACCTCAGATACTCTGCTAAAAAACATCTGTTTGGTTTTGATCATCATGTCTATCATGCTGAAATCATACGTTTTAAACCATATTAGTTCAAACTTGTGATATAGGGTTTTCTTAGCGCACACATCCGAAGCATGCGCATAGAAAGCAGCTGTCACGTGGCATGTGAGTACTAAACTACATTTTCTTTCATGTCTTATTGCACTTAAACTCTCAAATATACTCAAGTTTATGTTAAAAACACACACGAGTTACAAAAACAGTTGGTTATGTCTGTGAAGGTAAACAGCAGGGAAAGAAGTCACATGCTTATATTAGATCTATGTGGCAGCAGTGTAATATACAGTAAATAAATCAATAAATTCACTGCTGTCTTCTCTCCTCTGAGGCTGGGACTCAAAATAGTGTTCCGTGCTTATCTGTGCGGCCAACGACAGAACAGTTAGCATGCTTTGCTCGAGCTTTTGCCATGCTGCTAGAACTGGTACACCATTGTCGCTTGCGAAAACATGCAGATTAAGTTGTAGTATTATAATAAGATCCCATTCCTACCTCACCTGGGGAGCGAAATCTGACATGCTCGTTTTTTCAGTTTTTCAAGTTACTGGATTGTCCTTTTTTACATTTTCTTGGTTGGTAGATGCACCGAGACCCGATTATAGCACCGATTTTAAACACGGAAAGGGTAAGATTTTCATGTCACCTTTAAACAGAACTGAATGAAGCAATGACACAATCTCAATAACCAAGCACAGAACTGTAATGAAATCAAATCATAATATCCCTACTTACAACAGCCTGTCAACAGGAATGATCTGATACAGGTCTCTACAGTGCAAGTCCTTGCACCCCACATCATCCTCTCACCTGAAGTCTTGGTCTGCCACTCACCCATGAAAGTTCACAGTCGTGGGTTTCGCTGCAGACAACATCACTTACAGATAGCATCTGCTCCACAACACCGCCGCAGACATGAGAAATCTACCACAAACTCTGTGCCAAACAAAGATATTCATCTCACTGATTGGGTTTCTCATGGAAAATGAACAAAACATGACATCGATGGAGAGAAGATATTGTGTAAGGGAGTTAGCAGTGGTCCGTTCTTGGAAAGAGCGCAGCATGTTATTTAACATCTCTATCGTTGCTCCATAGACAGCACTGAGATTAAAAGGAAAACAAATGCTGACTTTTACTGAAGTGTCCAGTTTATGAGTTTCCTCCTGAAATCCAGTGATCTCACATATGTCTCCTACAGAGTTACAGAACTTGTTTCAACTATGTTAGCTGTTCTCAAATTTGCCAAGATACCAAAGTTTCCAATAAAAATGAACATTTCTCATAAAAATTCTTGCAAGGCCAAATTATCCAAGCATTGCTATTCACCTTTTTAAACGCTGAATTATTACTGTATGTTAGAAATGTCTGTGACAAAATTGGCATTTCAACAAGTTTATAATCTCATATTAACACCAGAACACCTTTTTATTTATCTCACACATGCTCTCTTTTTCTGTTCATCTAACCTGCATATGTTTAATCAAGCCAAGACAATCAATGGACTGTATGGATTGTGTAGAGAAGTGCAGCTTGGGTACTTTTCTAAATATGTGACCCTGGACCACAAAACCAGTTCATTTTTTGAAATTGAGACTTATACATCATTATACATCATAAATAAATAAGCTTTCAATTGATTGGTTTGTTACGACAGAACAATATTTGACCGAAATACAACTATTTGAACGGCTGGAATCTGAGGGTGCCAAAAAAAAAAAATTGAGAAAATCGCCTTTATCGTTGTCCAATTGAAGTTCTTAGCTAGGGCCCTGTGAAATCTGTTTTATTTTTTCCCAAATTCCATTATATTGTTTTTCCAAATTCCGCTTTTTCCTTTTTAATTTATCTAGACTCCTTTTTAATGGTTAAATTAAATTTTATTAATCAAAGAGCATGTCTAATTCATTAAAATCATGAAACTTATACAATTTCACATCAATTTATTAAAAGTTCAAAAAATAACATGTTTAGGGCCCTATGAAATGCTTTTTTCTCACCATGTTTTATTGTTATCAAATTCTGTTTTATAGCATGTCTAAAATCATCTAAAAATCACCTAAAATCATAGGGCCCTACTTAGCAATGTGTATTACTAACCAAAAATTACGTTTTGATATATTTATAGTAGGAAATTTACAAAATATCTTCATGGAACATGATCTTTACTTAATATCCTAATGATTTTTGGCATAAAACGAAATTCTATCATTTTGACCCATACAATGTATTGTTGGCTACTGCTACAAATATACTTGTGCTACTTACGTCTGGTTTTGTGGTCCAGGGTCACATATATCCTTTTGGGTTAGACAAAAGAAAGTCAGTCATGCAACAGCACATAACAAAAGCATATTTTTGTGAACTATTCCTATAAACCCTGCTCATTTTGAAGAGCTACACAAAAAATTCAAATATGTAGTATATGCACCTGACCAAAATACATGATTACTTCTGAATTCGTCAATGAGAGAAATATTTTATGTATAATATCTGAGCAGCTGCTTCCTGCACATATTCCCTCCTTACAAATTCCCATACGGCTTAACAGTTTGTTAAGGCCCCTGCAATGTTTCTTTGAATCTGACTTGAGAGAGCATGTTCATGAGGGTACCATCCCCAAAGGCAGAAGGCCGATCCAAGTGTTCCAGCTCGATTGTATCACAAAAGAGAGAGAAAAAAAAATACCAATGCTAGAAGCCGGAGAACGAGCTCTACCTCTGAGGCGATTCAGAGCACGGAGCAGAAGCCTCAAAGCGGCTGATATGGCATATTCTTACATTACGAAAACAAGATAAAAACAATGTAAGGCCTTATAATCAAAAAGAAGAAAGCAAAGGCGAGGAGGGGTGAGGGAGCTTTGAAGTGTCTGTGTTTGCATACGGCTGAGTTTCCTCACAGGGTGCATCCTAAAAATAAAGAGGGTACGTCAGGCTTTTAAGGGCTGTGGAGATAAAGTAGGCCGTTGGTTCTCTTATTTGGGCCTGTTATTCCTCTGAGTGCCTTTGAGAAGGGACAGGCCGGGCCGCTCTGTAGCATGACTGTGCTGTGATTGAATTCCTATGGGTCAAAGCCTCTGAAGAGACCACAAGAGAGTACCGCAAATTTTGCACACTGTAGATGAGTTTAATGATGGAGCTTTTATTGTGTCATTATATACATGGAATCGTAAGGGGTTTAATGATTCCGGTTGCTGATTGATGATTCCATTAATCGTTCTTTTACTCTAAACAAAAACATGGCATTCGAACAACCGGTCAGTAATTACATTGATCATATTGATCAAGAAACCTACGCAACATATTAGCAGTTCTCAGTTCAGTTCAAGATGAACACCACTAAGTTAAAGCAAATCAACATCTGCTCCAAACTGATCACTCATGAGTTTGAGACTGGTTAGTGAGTGTTTTGACCAATTAATTAAAAATAATTGGCTCACACAAGCTGGTTGTTTGCGAATCAGACAATGCAATAGAAAAACAGACTGTGCCAGAAATTACATACTAAGTAGGTACTTCTTTTAAATAAGTAATTACTTTGCAAGTGTTAAAATATATTTTCTATGAATATAATCTTGACGTACTACTTTCACCATGTTATCATGTGACCTACCAGCGACAGTTGCATCACTTCACTGCAATTCGCATATCCTCTCACAAGGCCTCATGGGATAGTAAAGGGTTCACCGGATGCACACTGACGAAGCTCGCCAGTAGTAGTATCTGGTTACTTTTCACCCATTTTTTCGCTGTATTAGAACTGAAAAAAAAAAAATACTCTTCTCACACTGCATCTTCTCTCAGATGCAGACAAATTGTGTATTTACTGGGTTTCTATTAGGGCTGCTAATCTATTTTAACAAATGTTATAAAAAAAAAAAAATCAGAAAATTCCCTAAATTTAATTTAAATGTAATACATTTAATTTAATTCATGGATTACATGATTGGTCACCAACCTGAACCACATACAAACACAAAAAAACTTTGAAAAAACTTTGTATTATAATAATTATTATTATTAATATATTATTATTATTATTATTATTATTGGTAACACTTTATAATAGGGTGTCATTTGTTAATGATTTGTTAATGTATTAACTAACATAAACGCACAATAATAGAAATAAAATTGTTCATCGTTCATGTACGTTTACAGTACATGTTAACAAACAACTTATAATTCTAATATTGCATTAGTAAATGCTAAAATTAACATTAACTAAGATTAATAAATGCTATAGAAGTATTGTTCATTTTTAGTTCATGTTAACTAATTTTGAATTTTATTGTAAAGTGTTCCCTTATTACTATTATTTACATATTAAACAGTCTACTTTAATCACAGGAATAAAAGCATCTTTTATCCCAGCCCAAATTTGTATAATTTTGTAGCACCCATCCTTTGTCTCCAACCACAAATATAATTTTGAGTGCAAGATCACATCTAAGCTAAAATATGAATGATTTTGCCTAACATCAAATGCCAGCGCAAAATAAGGATCCAATATTTTAACAGAACCAATTCTGAATAACAGCACTTTTTAAATAGCCATCCCTCATTATAAATTAAACAAGACTGATGTTTTCTGCTCACAACGTGGTTTAAAAGAGTTTAAGCTCTTTTAAGGCTATCTATCATCATAACATCTGTCTACACTGCAATCGAACAACATGATGCGACACCACAAAACTACAACATTCCCATTCTAATCAGCAAAGTAGCCTTCACTGCAAGCATGCAACACCGCCTGTCAGACCGAGGGGCCAAGATACGCTGGCACTCCCCGTGAGCAGCGTTCAACGTTGAAGGCTTGGCACGAACGAGAAGGCTGTTGAATCTCATTGTTGGCGCCCACTCCTGCCACCCAGCCCTCTGTTTATTTATACCCACCCCCAACCAGGTCTGGCACTTCAGACCTCCTCCTCCTCCCCCATGTGCCCTTCCCTACAGCCTCCAACACGCAAGCTATATTTAGCCGTGACCGCGTTTGGCAGGGCCGCCCGTGGAGGGAGACAGGTGGGGAAGAATTCCCCAGCTGCACATTCCCACAGCTTGATGATGGGGGCTGATGGGGACCAAGGCGGCATGAAGCACAACTGTCCCTTCTTAGCAGCTGGTGCGGCCCATTAGATGGGATTAGAGCATGCAAACATGCCCCGTCTCCCCTTTCTCCAGGGGAACGGGCTCGGAGGAAAGCCACCTTGACCTTGACCTCGACTGAGAAACATTTGTTCGGCTTTCGCAGAGTATAAAGCACCGCCACGAGACTGCCGCCATTTTTTCGTGCCAGGCTAACACCTCTGGAAAAATAATTGAAGTCAACCTTTCAAATTGAAAATGAAAGTCTATGTTAACCATTCAGTGGGAAGGATCTTTTGTCCAATGCAGTCCACAAGAGTCCCATTATCCATTAGGGATTGCATGTGGTGATGAAAGGCCTTGAAAATAGAAGTGGGGATGAGATTAACTGGGGTTAGAGTTTTTAATGAGTTTTGCTCTTTTATCAGTAACTGGTGAGTAAGCGACCAGACGTGAAGGTTATGGAATAGAAAAATGGCTTCGAAATGGACCCATCATTACTTACTCTACTAATTAAATCAATAATCAAAATCATTAAAGCGCCTCGACAAAGGTGGCTCATTCATCGCCGCTCGTATGATATTTTATCTGCATGAAAAGAGCATGAATAACACGTGTCCTCTGCCAATATCCACAGGCGCTGCAGTAAAAGAGCATCATTCATGTAGGAAAAAGCCAAACTTGAAGACGAACAGTGACAGGAATCGTAAAGATATACCTCATGGTTCAGAACAATCTGCAACAACCTGTTTGGCACTTAATAACAAGTGACATTTAACATGAAACAAATAAAAGAACAGCAGTACAGGTGTCTACCTCCTCTTTCGTGAGAAATATGCTTTACGCGGCACTATAAAAATATCTGACACAACATACTCCTCTAGTTCTCTCATTTTTCAGATGAGGCCAGCACAAAAGAGATTTTGATAGAAATACGAACAGAAGAACCTTGAGCAGTAAAAGGACCAGCACGCTTATTGCGATCATTAACACGGCTTCCTGTAGAGAAAGGCATTTTGTGCCTTAGGAACTTAAATGAAAGAGAATGTTTCTCACTCTAATGTCGAATCCAAATTTGGCTTCCAACTAGTGGTCCTGTAGTGACATCACACAGCAGCACTTGTTTCAGGGTTAAAAACCATCACTGATACAGAAAGTGATTTAAGTTTCTCTTGAAAATGATTCATATTATTTTACCATTTTAACGCTGAACAATTTTCCGTTTGGAAAATGTCCAGTAGTTTACCCGGAGAAATAAAAAGAGTGTAAAAAGTGTTCTAGGTGGGCTAATTTTAGACAGATAGACAGATAGACAGACAGATAAATAGATGGATAGATAGATAGATAGATAGATAGATAGATAGATAGATAGATAGATAGATAGATAGATAGATAGATAGATAGATAGATAGATA
>JAHKKF010376283.1:0-16602 GCA_019740295.1 Labeo calbasu | reverse complement strand
TAATAACAAAGTTACAATTACACAAATATATTTATACTCCAATTCATTTTTGAAATATAAACATTTAAATGGTGGCCGTTGTAAAAACTTGACAGACAAACATAAATTAAACATTGCCATATAGTGCATATAAAATGCTCCTCTCTAGAGTTAATTTTTCTAGCTGACTAACAAGTTTGTAGTCACCGAAAGTTTTTCTGAGGTAAATGTGACGTGACATTGTCCACAAGCTGTTATATTGACGTCTTTCCACAGTTGAAACACTGATTGAGTGATTACATGAGACTTGTAATAAAGAAAGGGAGATGATCAGTTCATGTTCAACTGCCACTTCTCTTGAACTGAGGCATTACAGCGATCTGTCACTCCACATTAAACAGCACCAAAATGGCATTTATTGTTTAAAATGGACAGAATCTGAAATCTGAGACTTTGTTTTATAAAAATAAAGCACAAAGCTTATTGTGATTTAAAGATGGGAGATGCGCTACAATGTTCCGTTCATTAACTGAAAACAGGCTAGACTAATCAGTTCTTGGGATTTAAGAATTGATATTGTTTCTTAAAAATGAGAATCGATTATAATAGGGAAATTTATATTTTTTACCCAGCCCTACAAAAAAAAAAAGAAAAAAAAAAGTAAATCCTATGACACTGACGGCATGCGAATGTTCATGCTGGTTTGAACAGATGCATTAACAACCATTTATTCAATTTAAAATGTTTAAATCGCACCCAATTTCCACACTATATATTAATCATGGTGTGAAGAGACCTTTATACTAAGTCTGAAAAAGATTAATATCTCATATCTCAAATCTATAGAACTACATTGCTGTCTGCATTTCTACCTTCACTAGTGTTCACGCTCTGGTTGCTGTTATTACCACAAACAACCTTTACAGAACATCCCATATAAACTGGGGGTTTAGGTAAACTGTGTGATATTCCAGTGGTTCTCAACTCCTGCTCTGCACATTTTGTATGTCTCCCTTATTTAACACACCTGATTCAGATCATCAGCTCATTAGGAGAAAGATCCATGAACTGAACTGAGTGTGTCAGATTCAGAAACATACAAAAAAGTTGAGACCCACTGTGATATTCAGTACTAAGTGCTCATAAAGTGGTAACTGATTAAATATTATTCTTATGTTGTCTGCAATAAATTTTAACAACGCAAAGCATCTTATCTGCCGCTCCTATTTATAGGAACAGATAACACACATATTTGGAAAATTTATAAATGATCTTTCGTACCCTCCCTTTATAATATTTTTAATCATTCTCATAAATTTGGAAAAATCCAAAGACTTACATTAGAAAAAGGTAAAACTTGTCTGAGAAAATGGCAGTGGGCAAGAGGACACTACATTTTTGTCTTAAACACAGTTTATGTATGTGTTCAGCAAACAGCAAATCTTGTGGGAGATGTCCAATGTCAGAATACTTCAACATTTGGTGAGAGATTCCACAGAGACCACAAAACACACAAACATCTGTGTGAAACCTATTAGATGATAATATGTAGCGCTTTAGTCAACTGGCTGACTGTGTGTGGGAGAGGAAAATGAGCTGGTTAATTCAAAAGTTTTCACACTCATCATGGAAACTGATTTCAGACAAAGATTAACTAGCAAAGGTACTTTTACACTCTCCTTCAGTCACAGTCACACATACAAACTTAACTCTAAGCCTACTTCTAAACCCCAGTCTTAAAATCGTCCTTACAGCATTTGTAGATGTAAAAACAGAAACCATTTAGTCCGCAGTTTTCATTGTGGACCAGTACAAGTATACTTGTCTCAATGTTTTCAAAAGTAGGTTCAAAAGAACAGAAACCTTTCCTCATGAGACATGCCTCACCTCTTTCTCTCATCTATCACTCATTAACCATTATGGGATCATTTTCCACATTTGTTGTTGAACATGGGTTTACTGCTTTTGCATGTGCCTGCACTTGTTTTGATGAGTGTGAGATAGAGAGATATCCTATCTGTCTTCAGTTTGTACTAGTGATTCTAACAAAGTGTGACATTCAGATCAAACAGTCTCCATCTGTAAACAACATTGTGTGCGCCAACACATCATGAAACTCAGAAAAAGCTAAAAATGACATTACAATAGGAGAAATTAATCAAAGCTAGTGTCACACTGGATCTTGAAACAGTCAATCTGTACTAAAATAAACATATTAGCAATGATTTTACAGGCAATGACATAATGAGTAATCATTTTAATAAGCCTTTATTGGTCATAACATTTCCCAAAATGTGTCATCTGACCAGTTTCACAATCCCTTCTTTTCTTGTGAATATGAGAGTGTTAAGACAATCCCACAGTTGCCAAGGGAACAATCTCTAGGGCAACGGCCACTCATCACCCCAACAGGGCGAGCAGACGGATGAGGTCACCCTGAGGGTGACATTACTGCTTAAGGCAGACACGGAGCCGAACACCCAGATTTTCAGGACTGAGGAAAAATCGTGTCATCCAGACAGACAGACACCTCAGCAACAGATGAAATCATTCTGTAAAATTACACTGTTTGTTACAGTAACAAGACAGCACCACTGGGATTTGCCATGTCTGTACACGTGCACATACTTCTGGGGGGATTTGGGGCAGCATCAGGCAACAGGAGATCCAAACAGATGGATGTAGTTAAAGCAGGCTGCTCACAGTCTATTCGAGTAGCCTCAGGTCACACAAACGCACTTATTATTCAAGACATATGTGTGATCTTCCTTTAAAAAGGCAAAACGTTCAGTAAAGACACATTAAATTGACCTGCATCCACACACAAATACACACTACTACTGGTAATAATCCATCTTAGTAAAGAAACACCAAGGACTTATTTTCCTTCCAGTGTAACTGGTTTAAAATGAACAAACACACACACAGATAAACAAATAACATATGCAAACGCCCCACAAGGAACCTCATAACGTTTCCTGGCTTTTATGAAAACAGAAGTCTTCATAAATATGACTGTTGATGAATATGTTACCAATAAGCTGACATCTATTTTCATGCTATGGGTGAACACTGATAAAAGGCAGATATTAAAATTCTATTCTATTTTACCACAATGAAATGTACCTGAAAACTAAAACCAATTGTTTTTAATGCTACAAGTGAATTTGGACATCACCACATTAGAGACTGTAAGTTTTGAAATTTTTATATGTCGTAAATGCGAATTTTGTCATTGGGGGACACTAGTTAGAGAGGTGCGGTGTGAGCAGAGCTCATTAGCATTTAAAGGAACATGCACCAAAATGGGTCACTCTGAACAGAGCTGTTTTTGACAAGGTGAAAAGGGTGTTGTTTAAAACTACCATTGAGAAATTTTAACCAAAGTATGGTATAGACTTTTCATTAAGACCCTAAAGAATCAAATCAACTTGTGGAAAATGGGCAACCGATTACTTTTTTAAGGCTAATACATTCATACTTAAAAACAAAAAAACTTCAATTTTGATTTCATGGGGATTTTAAGAATACTTTTAACCCCATTATTAAATTATTAGTGTTTTAAAGATGAACATCAAGTGAGCGTTAGACAACAGCAGAGAACAGCAGAAACAGCATGCGTGATTAAATAAAACAATATTTAATATTGACACAGTACAAATTTATCTTGCATTCCTAAAAATGACATCTTTCAATAAGTTATTATTAAAGACGACACTGGATGCTCATTTTCCACAAGTTGGTATGATTCTTTAGGGTCTTCATGAAATGTCTGCAACATACTTTGGTTAAAATATCTCAATGATCGTGTAAATCGACAGCCTTTTTACCTTGTCAAAAACAGTTCTGCTCACAGCTACCCGTTTCAGTGTATGTCTCTTTAAATGATAATGAGCTACTGCTCACCCCACCCCTTTCTTCCTATTGTTTACCGAAAATGGCAGACAGCGTGCAACTGGCTGAGGGTGGAAATATGCTAATACAGGACAGTCCGTCAATGGTTGTAGGCGGGGCCTGAGCAGTATGATGTCATACTGCTCAGAAAATCAAAACAGCTTGATAATTGAGACTGTTTAGGTTTTGTGGGAATAAAAAAAAGGAACAAATGGATTTTTATCATAGCAGTGTGTGGACACAACCACCCTACAAAGACACATTTATAGGTAAAGACCATGTAAAAGTGAATTTTGCATCCAATGTCCCTTTAAATAAAAATAGGTTTTACATTTCAGTTTTATTTTAATTTGTCTTACCAGTATAGAGTGCATCCCCATGTATATGCGGCTCAAACACACCAGGACACACCAGCTGATAATCAGAGAGAGACCCAGCAGCAGAGGATACTGTGAAAACAAACACACACACACTGTTTAGAATATGAGTCAGGTGTTGAGATGAAACTCAGTCGTAGCATAAATATTAACCATTAGTCACCTGTGTGCTTTTATAATAGTGCTTTCTGATGTGTAAAATGAATTCAGTGTTTAACATTGTTCACGTTTTATCTACAACACAAACTTAAAAACTGAACAAGTCAGTCCATCAGTGTGCATGAATTACCAGCAAAAGATTATATAGGACAGATTTGCTTTTATCTTTTTGCACACGCACACACACACACACACACACACACACACGACTGCAGCAGATGGTAGAGGAGGAACAGGCTGTGTGAGAAAACATACAATGTCATCTTTCATAAGAAGCCAGAGGATACATTATCTGTCTTACTCTCTGTCATTTCCGTGAGTTGTAGTACTGCAGAGTAAGCCAGATGTGTTGAAAGTACTCCGTAACACAATATAACAGCTTATACACAGATGGTGTTCTAAAAAAAAAACAAGCAAGCACACATGCAGAGTAGACGTGTGCAGAGACACACACACACGCACACACACACCCAGTGCCCTTATGTTTGGCCGTGGGCCCAGTGTCACAGTGACACCACAGCTAATGCTAACCTGCTTTCATGAAGCAGAAGGGTATCTGTTCTGGGTGTGTGTCCATATGTCTCAAGTGTCCATGGTAGTATCTATGAGCGACACCATTCTCAACATTGCCACTTGCATAATACATTTGTCCACAGATGGACCCCTCCTGTGGTACAACGGCCGTTTAACCAACAAACACTGAAGCTGAACCCTCAGCACACCATAAAACAACCACTTAACTACAATTACGTCCCACAAAGCAAAAGATGGTCAGGCAGATAAAAAGAGAGAACCATAGCCAAAAGGAAACTTTAAAAAGAGCTGCCGCACTTTTAACTGACTATACTGGTTAACAAATAAAACATTTAATCATAAACACTCTCTGTATTTTATCAGATATAATGTAGCGGGATGTCTACAATGAAAAAACTTTGTAGTACTAAATCTTGTCCAATTAGCAATTATCAGTTTTACAATGTTTTACAATTTTAGATAAGATTCTGTGGCCACAAAATAACTTAATGATACATTTTTTGAACAGAATGTTTCACAGAACACTTTTGTAACACTACAGATGTCTTTAATGTCACTCTTAATCAATTTAACACATCATTAATAAATAAAAGTATTAATTAAAAAAAAAATTGAATGGTTGTGCAAGTATGCAAGTTTATGCAGTATGCAAGGTCTGAGTTTCACCTGTTCATGTGTTCTCAGGTCATTTTTAATTTGTATCAAATTGCTGAAACTGGCATGAAGCAACACATTTCTAGTCATTGTTCATTCGGGGTAAGCCACCTGTCTGTGTCTTTGGCGGCCCACATCCTTCTCAGAGAGCTTACTGCAGTTTTTAAACACTCCAGCAGAGATTTATATGCACTAACGTCCATGTTTAAACATGTACAGCGGTGGATTTACAGTGAAACACCAGCTGCCAGGAAAATGACACAGCAAATAAATTTGGTGTGTGCTTTAACTCTGGGATTTCCATCCAGTGCAGTATAATAAAAGGGAACAGGACATTTCCCTCAGTGCTGTTCCCTTCAGCTCAGTGAAACTGGAAAAAAAAATCTTTTTCAAAACGTTTACCTCTAACTTCTGCTTTGCCTTGCAAAAGACATCCCCTGAAAGAAAGAGAAAAGGAGAACTCAAACAATAAATGTGTCTGTTATGTGGAAATCTCTTCTTTGGCAGGAGTGGTTGCACCGTTTTAAAAGACTCCAGAGAGAGTTTTGATCACTTTAGGGACCGATGTGTGTTTTTCAGGGTCAATGCCGATTATTACAGATCAACTAGACCAATAAACAATATTTTGAACCGACATATACACTTCGGATTAAACGTTTGGGATCAGTGAGATTTTTAATGTTTTTTTAAAGAAGTCTCTTATGCTCAAAGTTCCATTTATTTGATAAAAAAAGTTATATTATGAAATATTTTTGCAATTTAAAATCACAGTTTTCTATTTTAATATACTTTAAAATAAAATTTATTCCTGTAATACAAAGCTGAATTTTCATTATCCATTACTCCAGTCTTCAGTGTCACATGATCTTTCAGAAATCATTGTAATATGCTGATTTATTACTTTTATTATCAATGTTGGAAACAGGTGTGCTGCTTAATATTTTTTTGAAACCTGTGATACTTTTTTTCAGGATTCTTTAATGAACAGAAAGTTTAAAAAGATCAGCATTTATTTAAAATAGAAATCTTTTCTAACAATATAAGTCTTTACTTTTACTTTTTTTTTAAAATTAATTTAACACATCCTTGCTGAATAAAAGTATTAATTTCTTTCAAAGAAAGAAAAAAAAAAAATGTACTGACCTCAAACTTTAATGGGAAGTGTATATTGTTACAAAAGATTTTTATTTTAAATAAATGCTGAAACTTATTCATTAAAGAATCCTGAAAAAAATATCACAGGTCCAAAAAAAATATTAGGCAGCACAACTGTTTCCAACATTGATAATAAATCTGCATATTAGGAGGACTGGAATAATGATGCTGAAAATTCAGTTTTTCACCACAGAAATAAATTTAATTTAAGTATATTAAAATAGAAAACCACTATTTTAAAATGCAATAATATTTCACAATATTGCAGTTTTTTTCTGTATTTTTAATCAAATAAATGCATCCTTAATGAGCAGAAAATACTTATCTAAAAAAAACATTAAAAATCTTACTGATCCCAAACTTTTGAACAGCAGTGTATGTCTGGTGTAAAAATGAAATTATGTCAAAATTAAGAATAACAAGGGATCAAAAACTCTTTAAATGCTTTTAAATTATTTTATTGGCAAATCGGTTTTTAAAATGACTGATACGATAACTATAAAAATACTTAATATTGGCACTGATAATTAGCCAGATCAACAACCAGTCGACCCCAAGATCACTTAAAATGTGATATGTAATTTCCATACCACTGTGGAATAGCAAAGACAATCCACCTTATTTTTCAATGCGGAAGTAAGCTGTTTTCTGTTTTTAATGTGTTAGACGTCCGGTTCATAATCCGCCATAGGGTAATAACGAGAAGAATATCGAAGTGCAGTAAACAGTAAAACAGTTTGCACTACAAACCAGTGTGTTCATTATTAAGATAATACATTTAAATAATATGGTAAGACACACCAGTTTGCAATATCAAGCAGCAAAACAAGCTTTTTGTGCAGCTAAAAACAGCTGGAAGTGGATGAGACCGGAAGCCAGACACAAATTTTTTTTACAAATGGCTGCACCCACTCTTATGGGCAAAAATAAGGTGGATAACTGGTTGATAAACAGAAAGTTCTGCCTCAAACTCATGCCACTGGTTGAGCTAATAATGCCACTCTGTTGGGATAAACACATAACATGTTTTCTGCTTACTGCAATGCAATGTGGCAAAAGATCACAAGACACAATAAATGTGACCCTGGACCACAAAAACCAGTCACAAGGGTCAATATTTTGAAATTGAGATTTATACATCAAGGCTGAAATAAATAAAGCTGAAAGCTGAATAAATAAGCTGTCCATTGATGTATGATTTGTTAGGATTTTAGGACAATATTTGGTCGAGATACAACTATTTGAATATCTGGAATCTGAGGGTGCAAAAAAAAAAAAAAAAATCAGTTGTCCAAATGAAGTTCGTAGCACTGCATATCAAATGCATACTAATCAAAAATTAAGTTTGATATATTTATGGTAGGAAATTTACAAAATATCTTCATGGAACATGATCTTTACTCAGTATCCTAAGTTTTGGATTTTTGGCATAAAAGAAAAATCTATCATGTTGACCTATTCAGTGTATTGCTGTCTATTCCTACAAATATACCCATGCTACTTATGACTGGTTTTGTGGTACAGGGTCACAAATAAGAGATCAAATCACACGACAAAGCATTTCACTGGAATTGCATAAAATGAATGACTTTAACATTGAATTTCCATTTCAAAGTAAGCCGAATTAACTCTAAAACTATGAGGAGAAACCGTACGTCTGACTAGATTGTCCCTGACAACAGAACAAATGAGCCTGCTGCAGCACACACCTCTATGGGGTCATGCAGTGTAACTGCAGGATAAAGACTGAGTCATGTGATTCAGATGAACATCAGAAACACAACCATTAAAAAAACCAAAGATTCAAACATAGAGAGTTGGACCATGCTTGGTTATCCAGACCGCACCTCATGCCCTAAGACCACATGACACAGACGCTGGACCACATGCTGAACCAACTCACAGAGCTCTTTCCCTCCCTTTCATCTGAGCCTTAGCTAACCTCATATGCTGAACATCTGCCTCTGATTATAGACTACATGTGTGTGTGAGAGCTCTCTGCAGCTGTGTATGGCTGGTGTGTGTGAGAGAGAAGGCTAGAGCTTTGATGGCTAAGATTGTATGTGTAAACAAAGTATTTTGCATTATTAATGTGCCTCTAATCTCCATGACAACATTATGAGGGAGTCTGTGAATGCACAGTGAGTGTCAGCCATGCAGCAAGAGACTTTATTTTATTTTACATGTGCATGGGATGTTTGTGTATTCATATTACTGCATGCACTCTGTGTAACAAAACAAATTGAGATCTTTTAAAAAAAACAACAACAACAACAACAAAAAATATCCTTATCCACCTTATTTTTTCCACAAGATTGGGTGCGGCCATTTGTAAATTTTATTGGTCTTGTTTTGCTACTCGATATTGCAAATAGGTGCGTCTTACCGTATTATTTGAGTGTAGTATCTTATTTATGAACACACTGGTTTGTAGTGCAATCAGTTTTACCGTTTCCCGCATGTTGTTATTCTTCTCATTATTTACCTAAAGCGGCTAATGAACCGAAAGTCTTGCCCATAGGCTTACTTCCTTGTTGAATTATAAGGTGGATAAAAGTGGAACTTTAGCACCACATAATTACAAAAATATCAATGTCTCAATGTATTCCCAATATCATTCCTTATAATACTATAATAATGACATAACAGATTGGATGTGTCTCCTGTGTGCATCTTATTAAACTGCACTTGAAAAAACAGAAAAGTTTGTTTGTTTTGGTTTTTTTGTTTTTTGTTTTTCAAAAAGAAAAAGTCAAAAAGCAAATTAAAGTACAAGAGAATAAGAAAAATCAAGATACAAGAGCAGAGTGAAAGATGAAAGAGACTACAGACATGAAGCATAGTTGAAGTGAAAGAGATAAGAAGAGGGGGAGAGAAAGCGTGCTTATCAGTAAACCAGCAGAAGGTCTGCTGATGACTGACAGCGACGACACGACTGAGTGGGCCAAAATCAATCTCAGCACTCTCAGATAAGACTAAACTAAACAACGCTCCCTCCAACACTCAAAGCCACTAGTCTCTGAAACCCACAGCAAAGACTGGAATCCACTGAAAGGCTCTCCACATAACCAGAGAATACATCTACCCAAATGAAAATTCATGATTTGCTCAAGTAATTTATAGCAGTATGTCCAAGCAGCTGCTCTTTTCCGTGCAATAAAAGTGAATGGTAATTTAAAGAATTTAAAGGCTTACAGATTTCAGTCTGTTCCTCACACCAAGCTGTTGGATATGTTGGAATAGGCAGAGTACTGATGCTTTTTTAATCAATTTTGGAGCTTTCTCTTTAAGTGTCCCATGAAAGAAAGAAAGAAAACTTCACTTATAGGAAAACTGTGCCTTTTAGAGATCTGTAAAAATGGCTCATAAAATAATTAGGACACATACTGTACCATATAAACACATCAGCTTATTTTATCATGTAACTCACACTTAGCAGAGTCACAGAAACTCCCAAACCATCGCCTGTTAACAATCCAATTCAATCCTCTTAAATACAGTTTGTGATTATTATACGAGAATGTAGCCTAGTTCTATCTGCTGTGAGTTACGTAATTGAAGAATAAAGGTTATACACATGTGGAGGGGTCAAACTAGTCCATTTTGTGTGTGTATTCTAAAGGTCATTCTGTATTGGTTGGCGACATTTCTCAAGAACCGTCTCATTAGATAGTTAAAGGGTCAGTGCACTAACAATAGGATCATGTGGTTATATCACAATGTTACCTTAATGACACTAACCTCCTGATTTAGCATTATAAAATCAGGAGAGGGACATTTCTAGCCCCAAAGTAAATAGCAATGAAGAACAAGTGGCACATATATTATATTACTTTGTAATCTAGGTATTATCAGGTTATGATAAACTGCGAATGAAGTCATACTACTCTTTATTATACTTACTGAACTCACCAGTGGCAATAAATCCTCTTAACTTAGATGCAGCAAGACATAACAGAGCATGATACATTTGTAACACCTTTTTATACCCCCCGGGTTATCTTGTTCTACATGTTTAACATTGTTCATTTATTACCCTGGGACGGAAATTTACGCTGTATGCCTTTGCAGCCTGCAGTTTAGGGTTAACTTCATAACCTAAGGTGGTTATGCTGACTAAGTAAAAGTGTGAATACACAGCTTAGCACAGGGTTAACAGTGGCCTTTAAATGGGGATAAAGATGATTACGCAGGATTAAGCACAGAATGAAAATCTCTGAATTTAATTCATGAACTCAGTAAGTGCACAGAATATAGGCCATTGTTTTGAGATGTTTTAACACCCACACAGCAAAGGATTTGAACAGATGAATGGCTTATAGAGCCAGACCTTGAAAATCCATCTAAATAGGTGCCTGTGCATACTAGTTTACCGGTCTATCTGAAAATGTCCTCACAAATATAGCATAACCTCTTCAACTGGTGAGGATGGTGCTGCTTACTAATAAATAAATAAATAAATAGACCCAAAAGTATATGGACACTTAAAGTTGACATGAAGTGGAATTTTTCCTTCCCTAATGTAACATACTTCTGCATGAAACGGCCTCTCGAATGAAAAAAGTAGGGTGGGACTTCATTTCGTCCATCAGGAATTGATTGGTAGTTGGCTAATTGCTGCTATTTTTCATGTAGGTGACAGGTTGCTGGAGACAAGGGATTGAAAATTGTAAAAGCAAGGTTTTTTTTTTTTTAATTGGCAAGCTTACTGCCTAGCCACATGCTTTTGTGAAATGTCATTGTGAGAGGGAGGGGACTTTAATGTTTTTGGTTAAAAATTATGAGTCGAATGCATAAAATAGTGATGTGCACAGGTAAATCATTTATAATAAATAAAGCAGTATACCATAAAAATGAGAATTATCCATTTTATACTGACTTAAAAATGTGTATGAATGTCAATTTATTATTAAACAAAATGAAAACAAATGATTGAGATGAGTTTTTCATCAGAACTAACTTTAACTATTTTGCAATAACTCCAATCCAACAATCAAGGTGACTTTTAGTGTACAGCTTGCTTCAAAACTGTGCTTGTCTTTAAAATAAGCTTATAAGCTACAAATAAGCTTTTTTTATTATCTAATGTAATAAAACTTGTACATTGAGTGTGACTTACACTACCAGTCAAAAGCCTGCATTTATTTGATCCAAAGTGCAGCAAAAAACAATACAATTTTGAAATATTTTTACCATTTAAAATAACTGCTTTCTATTTGAATTTATTTTATAATGTAATTTATTCCTGTGATCAAAGCTAAATTTTCAGCATTATTAATCCAGACTTCAGTGTCACATGATCCTTCAGAAATCATTTTAATATGCTCATTTGCTGTTCAAGAAACATTATTATTATGATCAGCAATATTTAACAGTTGAGTACATATTTCAGGATTCTTTGGTTATTTGAAAGATCCAATGATCAGTATTTATCTAACATAAAAAGCTTTAATAGCTTTAAAAAAGGCTTGGAGTCAGTAGCAACAAATCAGAATATTAGAATGATTTCTGAAGGATCATGTGACTGGTGTAATGATGCTGAAAATTCAGCTTTGAAATCACAGGAATAAATTACATTTTAAAAAAATATTCAAATAGAAAACAGTTATTTTAAATAGTAAAACTATTTCAAAATGTTATGGTTTTGCTGTACTTTGGATCACATAAATGCAGGCTTAATGATCAGAAGAGACTTCTTTAAAAAACCTTAACAATCTTACTGTTAAAAAACTTAACTGGTAGTGTAAGTGTCCAAATATTTCTGGGGACACTTTACAGGTTTGTTGTGTGTAAAGTCAGTCAACACCCACACATCTAAATGTCACGCATACATTGAATGGTCTGATGTTCTCACCTCCCATCTACCGTAGGTCAGCAGGAACAGTGACAAAGGTATGGCGGTCCCGGACATGGCATGAGTGGAGGGCATGCTGTACTCCGAGTTGTAGAACATCTCCACCTTGACCACCGGGGGCGAGGCAGGTCTCGGCCACCGGATCACATCTTTCGTGCACTGGCCGAGGTACATGACCCACACCCAAACCACGACTAGCCGGCGGCTCACATACGCGTCTACGTTCCACATGAAGAACGGGAAGAATGAGATATAGAACAACTCGTTCCCAAGCTCGGTACCAAGCGTGAACAGGTAGAAAAGAAACTTATTCTCGATGATAAATTCCTGCCCGACGTCTCCGGTGAGAGAGTTCCTACGCAACGGCTTCACCGCGGATCCTTGAGCCTCGACCCCGTTTTTATTTCCGTTGACACTTTCCCCCGCAGCCCCGTTCGCCACGCCGTTATTGCGTTTCTCCCCGTCGCTCTCTGCTCCTGCTGTTTTACGGCGGGTGGCATCCCCGCCTCCGTTTTGAACATCCCCGTGGCGAGTGCTTGGTACCCCGTTACTGAATCTGTCACGCAGCTCGGTCCCGCGCACCCCGCATAACTGTTGGAAACGCGCGACGTGTTGAGGGTCTTGCAAATAGTCCATAAACCGCACGAATCCCGCTTTTAACCCGCCTGCCATGTCCAACGACAAACTGCGCAAGTTAAACCCACCCGGTAAGACCGGGAGAAGCTGGAGCTACTGAGAATGAACCGTGCTGTGGGTTATTAAACCATTTCCTCCATTACTGTGCTTATAATAACAAAACGCCCAGTCTAACAAAGACAAATAGACTTATAAAAACTGATAAGGTTATTGCTGAACATATGAAAAAAAAATTAATTAAAAAAAAACTACTTGCATTGGTTTACAAACCGACCCCCACGCCGTATCCGGTTACTGACAGATCCGCGCTACCACGAGTGGGTAGAACGAAATTAAGCGAGACTCAAAATAGGCGGGGCTTAGCAGCCCGGACATTGTCTGTGATTGGTCAGGTACCATGGGTCTAAATAAAAATAATTATATTTGAACTCTTCGCTGTTTCATATTAATCAAACTGCTATAGAATATAAAGAGTGACTTTATTTACATATAAAATATTACCTAACTCGTCGATGAAACATCATAGAGCCGGTATTGTCACGTGGTGGCTGTTACTTTTCATAGCGCTGTGGATTGATTAGCCAACCATAGACGTTTATGATTAAGAGAGATTGCGTCGGCTAATTTATATGCGTACGTCAAGTGTTAATCGTTGTGATTCATATGTTTAAACGCTTTTAGCGTAAAAACGTTTTGAGATTAACTACAGCTCAACGGGAATTCAGATCCTTGTGCCGCAAAGCGCCCCCTGGAGTAGACTACTTTTGTCAAGGAAACGTTTAGCTATATTTGCCGCCCAATAGTGCGGAGACGTGCACATACAGATTACGCCATCACTGTACAGACTCGGGAGCGGCTGCACATGCTGGAGGAAAAGGCCAATTATGATACATTTTATGTGCATATATTTATTAACACAGATAAAAAGAAAGGTCTTAGTGAAACATTCAGTATTATATTTTATTTGACTGCAGTGGCATGAAAATAGACAATTCTCGTATGCTACTTTTAAATCTTTTGGCAAAATAGCACTAAATTCTCTGAGGAACAGTGTTCTTCTTGAAACAAAAAATAGCTCCATTTCAAAATAAACTGGATATCCATGTCTATGCTTTGAAATGTCCAAAAGATAGCACTCTGAATATAGATTTCAGTAAATTACATTCAGATATTGAAAAAAGTACAACACACATACAAATGTGCATAAACAAACACGCAAAATATTAATAGTAAGAGTACCAGTCATTATTAACCGTACCAAAATATTTTTGCACATCTTTGCCTGTTAGAAAACTTTATGTAACCAACATATGAGAGACATGCACAGCAATATGAGACAAGAACAGGATCATCTGAGGTTCTGTGTAAGAGAGATTGGCGGATTTTACACTGCATTAAGCATGTACACCTTGTTTTCCCTGTTAGTTATAAACTGTAGGTATGTGCAGTGAATGAAGGCCATTGTTGTGAGATATTCTGACACCCAAATAGCTTGGGTTTTCAGATCCAAAGATTATAGAGCCAGAAATTCAATATACTGGCCAGACAAACTGGACAGACAACCTAAAGGGACAACTGAGTGTAAAACAGCATTACAAACTGCAGGTAGTACAGTTGATTGAATGAATGAACCAAAGAGGTCTACGTAGCTGAGAATTCATCGCCATAACACTAGATGGCAGAGTTACCTTAACATAACAGTTTCTGCCAAAAAGCCTTAAAAGGCTGTATGCAATGAAACACAAGTAGCAAATGCAGTAAATGTTTTTACATCGTGAAAGTTGCATGTCACTACACTCTCAGAAAAAAAGGTACAATTCTGTAATTTGAGTGGTGCTCTAAGGCACAAAAGCTAAAAGGTACAACTTTGTACATTATTTTCCCCAAATGACACACGATAGTATCTTAAATATGCATATTAGCACTTAAAAAGTACCTTAAAATTACATTTTAGTACATTTTGAAAGGGTACTGTGTGATATGGTGACAATTTTGTACCTTTTTTGCTGAAAGCGAGACCCTGTTTAAACAACAAAAAGTCGACCTTGAAAAAAATATTTTTTTTTTCATTTCTCATTTGCCCTCATACATTTTTCTATTTTCTTTTATTTATTTATTTTGTTAAAGGTATGGAAACTTCTTTTAAAAAATCATTACTAGTTTGACATCAGTAGCCACTTACACAAAAAAGTCCATTTCACAGCAACAAAGCTTTAGTAAAATCACTCCATTCTTAGGAGCAGCCGGGACTTTGACACTGACAATTTAAATTTTTTGCCCTTTTTTTCTTACAACATAATAAAACAACCACAAGGTGCATGGCTTTTCGTTTGCCTTTTTTTATCCCTGAAAACAGTGCTTAAGGTTATAGCTCACTCAAGCAAATTTATGAAAACAAAATGTCTGTGGTCAAAGTTCATATCAACAGAGCGAGGCAGTGATAACAAGATGATGTCTTTTTCCAGTTGGAAAAACACACCCTGATATGGACAGACACCTGTCACATCACAAACCGCAGAGCTCACGCTACCAGCACAAGCACAAATGCACACAAACCCGAATTCCTTCCTTCCTTAATGCTGGCTCCTGGAAATCAGTCACAGACAGTTGGAAAAATCCCCTGCATGTATCCGATGACATCTTATCTTTTATCGTCCAAATGGTAAAGCAGCACTGAAGCTCCATGGTCAGGAGGCAGGGTGTGGCAGCTGCCCAGGCCACAGATGCATGAGGCTGGTGAGGATGAATATGGCAGCAGCTTGTACTGCTGGAACTCCTGGAGCACCACCTTCAGTCTCTTCCGCCTCCTCTCCGTCTCCTCCTCCTCTTCCTTGTCATCCCTCTGTTTCTCTCTGTCCCTTTGGGCTTCGTCCAGGTGGATCTTGCGTAGCAGGTTGTTGATGAGAACGGAGCGGCGGAGGTAAGCCTCGGGGTCGTCTAGGAAACGCAGCTTCTGCAGAGACAGGCGCAGGATGCAGCTGCGCTCCTCACGCAGGATCAGGTGCTGAGGAGAGACAGACAAGTGAGAAGAGACAGTTGGAAGATGACAGGTGTGAAGACATGAGACAGTCAGGAGCAGACGTGAATGGGTTGTTTACGTAAAATGAACAACTGTCTCAATCAAGAGGGTGACAGATAGGATTAGAAAGAAATATCTATCTGTCTATCTATCTCTATATATTTATCTATCTATCTATCTGTCTGTCTATCTATCTACCTGTCTGTCTATCTATCCGTCTGTCTGTGTCTGTCTGTGTCTGTTTATCTATCTATCTATCTATCTATCTATCTATCTATCTATCTATCTATCTATCTATCTATCTATCTATCTATCTATCTGTCTGTCTATCTATCTGTCTA
>JAHKKF010376269.1:0-17105 GCA_019740295.1 Labeo calbasu | reverse complement strand
ATCCGTCTGTGTGTTCAGTGGGTGAAGTTTGGGTGTCTCTTGTGAAGCCTAATGAGATCTGTGGGGGTGAGAGTGTGAGAATGTGTATGAGATCAAGAGCATTTGTGAGCGAGCGTGCCGGGAGGGTCATGGTACACTGTAAGGCAATCCTGCTGTGAAGTATTAGCCTTGACCAGTGAAGCATGTGTAAGACAAGAGTGAAAGTTAGAGGTTTTTTCCCTCTGTCTGTCATTTTCTGTTTGACATGGTGAGTGCAGCTTTTGAGGATACAAAATGCATTCACCCCCAGCTTCCAAAACTAACCATCTTAACTGGGCTTCCTGGATAATACAAAGGTTAAACCAGCCACATCTGACCACAGCATGTTAATCAGTGCCAATAAAGAGCCATTGTTAGTCATTGACAAAAACATGGCACATTTTAATGTGTTTTTTTCTTTTCTTTTCCGCTGTTGAGGTATTGAGAACTGGGCAAGTGACCGAGGTCAAGGATTGGCTAGTTAGCCTGATCCAGGCATTCTATGGACACAAAGCATCTTTCTCAGTAGATGGCATTCAGAAGTAGCTGTTTGCTTACCCTATATTTACATTTCTATCATGACAACTCTCAGAAGATTTTTAGCATGGTAATGGATATGACGATGTTGATATATTTGGTCTTGGTGGAATAGATCTACTACGCTGCTAAATTGCTGCTGCTGTTAGTTATTGCTGTTGTTGTAGATTATAGACCAATTCTGTGTTTGCAAACAGTGCTGACTTTTTGTGGGCCTTTCTGGTGGAAAAAAATCACAGTTTTTAAATGTCAGTCTATGAAACCCATGGAATAAAAGAATAAAAAGGTAAATTTGAGTTTACATTTCAAAATTCTGACTTTATTCTCGCAATTCTGGGATTGTAACTCACAGTTCTGATCAACTCGTCCTTCTCTCTTTTGCGTTTATATCCCACACCTTTGGCTTTTTTCCCCCTTCAGAATGGACAAACTCGCTATTGTTGAGTTAAATCGAGTTATAAAGTCCGAAATACGACATACAAGCTTCAGAATTGTGAGATAAATAGGTAAATTTACAATGTTACAGGTTTAAAAAGAATTTCATGCTGTAACTGTAGGGCTAATATATGTTCCCTATGAACTGCACATGTGATTATCATGTAGACCTATCGTTTAAATCAAATTCATTCTTTAAAAGTAGAATAATCATAGCAGATAGAATAATCTGTGTTTAGCTTCGAATGCCATGTCGTTCATATTTGACGACAGTATTCTATAAAAATGATTTGTGTTCTGATTCTGATATCTGAAGGCACAATACTTTTTATCTGTTATTTTCCCATTTCACTCCACTTGTTACCAGTGTTTTCCTGCCACCACAATGCGCGCAAAGCTGCAATTGATGTAACTGTGACGTCTACTCCAAATTGGTCTATTGCTGCTGCTGCAGACCAAGTACATGAACTTGCAACTGCCAATACATATGCCAATATGGTGCTGTGAGTATGTAAGACATACTGCTGCTGCACACATATCATATATAATAACCCCTGGCGGATCTATACAGGTGGAGCTGGGGAGGTGGAGGGTTTTAGAGGAACGCTGAAAGCGTGCTTCGAACTGCTTTAGTGAATGCTAGCCAGCCATTCTCAGCAAGCTCATTGGTTGCGTATGCAACACGAACAGCTTGTGTCAAGTAGTTTACATTATCATTGCCATCATCAAACACATTTACATTTCTTTAAGTGTTTTTCAAAATAAATATTCTCATAGGATTTAAAAGTCATTATTCGCAAGTTAGAGAAAATAGTAAAGAATATAATTAATTATTCATTGGTAATTGACCAAAAAATTAAATAGTTGTTGGATTATTGTTTTCAGCCAGAATCGTAATTAGTGATCGACCGATATTGTTTTTTTGTTTTTTTTTTTATAACCGATACTGATTATTTGCATGTGTATGTGCCCGATAACCAATATGCAGAACCAATATTTATTTACTGTTATAAATTAAATAAATGACTGAGTGAAGTAAGTCCATACTTCACTTTGATTTTTCACTTTGACGAATAGCTCACTGGATAATGTTAATTCACTCAATAATATTCTCTGAAATATTGTAATATAACAAACAAAACATCGTATTTTATTGCATTTCTAGTCTGGTATGTTATATCAGAATCACTAATATTTTGTCGTTCTAAATTCTGACAAAGGGCTGTTTACACAGCCTATACTCAAACTGCGATTGCTCGTGGAGATAATGAGTAATTAATTTCCATAGAGTTGTATATTTTTAGATGTGTATTAGCGAAATAATGGTTATATAGTAAATGTTAATATAATTTAGGGTGTTTTAAACAAATGAATCTTGTTAAAAGCTACATGCGGTGGCTGTGCTGGAACATTTCCTGAGCGTCAACCCGGTGAGTAAACAGCAAAATGAAAGCGACTTCACGAGGTTAATGATATACACAACAGAGAGAATTAAATTAAGCGCTTATCCATGGTTGTATTATTTAATTCAGGCAAAGTTAAGTCTTTATTGGGACAGGACTTGACAGATTATTATTTAACTTCACGAGACTAATGATGAGCATATAGACAACACAGAGAGAATTAAATTCAGCGCTTTCATTTCCAATATGTGCTCATTCATGGCTGTATATTATTTAATTCAGCCATCAGCCATTATTTTCCTCATTCGCGGCTTCAGAGTGAAAAGTCCCATTGCATTTAAAGCATTTACAAATTTGCTTCTTATGCCAATTGAGCAGCTACCACAAATGAATGATAATGCTAACGAATAGATTTCTCCACGTATTGTAGACCTCCTTGATTGTGTCTGGTTCTTGTTTTCTGTAATTAACAGAAACCCGGTCAACAGGAGAACGGATACAGGGGAGAGTTAATGCGTCATGCAGCTGGTGGCCTGCGTTGGCAAGTGTTTATACACAATTAAATATGTGTACATAGTAACCTGGCTACTTTTTGAGCCACTCCTTTGACAGCTGACCTACGTGGACTGTGAGATTATAATATTTAGCATAATAACATTTGAATTCTGTGAGGCATGACTGTTTTTTATTACACATTGTTTATATGTCCTAATTTACATGAGCATGACATAGTCTTATTTACATTTCAAAACCTTTTATCATGCCTGTCTTATATTCAGACCACCTTCCAGAGTCGTCGCCACTGCGGGTATAATTATGTTTTACCATTAAATGGTGTTTTATCACAGAGTTAATGTCCCACGGTGTTGTCATACACACAAGAGACCCCTCGCAGAGTCCAGGAAGTGTTGCTACAGCGGATCGTAGTCGATTAATCGACTTCATTTGCACAGCCAACATTTCTTCATTCATCAGGGCCCGGGTTTTATGATGCAGTCGCGGTAATGATCGTGCGCATCAGCCATGATGGGGCTATTTAATGTCAAGTGTTAGCATATGAATGTGAATAATGGGAATTCCCCTCCTGAATCATGATTCTTAATGGCAAACTACCGCGACTGATAGGCTGCATCTTGGTAGTTAAAAGGCGGCTTGACCAAGAGCTGTGAAACAGCATTTCCTCAGGCACATTTGTTAATATTCAGCAATAAATTTGTGTGAACATGTTATGAATTCTTCTCACAGATCTCAAAGCACCGGCACTGTTAACGCTGTTGCTAAGCTACTGGCGAAGTGATGTCGTGAAAGGAATTCAGACTCCTTGTGCTGGGTATCAAGTGCTTTTCTTCATATCTCGTAAGCCATTGTCATTGCCTTGTTGATCATTTTCCACGTCTTTTTTGTAGTCTTTGTTTTCAAGTATTTGACCCTGTTAAAAATGGCAAGAGATACTTTGTCGCAGTTCTTTCATATTGCTCCTTGAAGCGAGTCCAGAGTAGTTAATGCTGGTTAATCACATTCCTAAAAGCTTTCTTATTTTCGTCATAATTGTTCTTTTATGATGGGGGTTGAGATACTGTATCCTACTGTGTTAAGGCGTCAATACTTCAGCTGCTGAAAGTGCTTTCAACACTCATGTTTTGACAGTAAGCAGTACTCGAAACCAGGTGAATGTCAGTTTCTGTCTGCATTAGGGCATTTGGGAGATAAGGCCTACAGCAGACTTCAGGACTCCTCCCCTGGGTTGCTATGGGAACCACCCATTTATCCGGTTCTTTCCAGGCGTAGCTATCAGTTAGGCTCGGTCATCTGTAGGGCTTCCTCCATTAGCGACGCTTTCCCAAACGAGTTCTGATTGACTGGATGTGTGACACAAAGAGAAGAAGTCCTTCATGCTCATGTGAGATGGCCAATTAATCAGACAATGCTGATTTTCTGATTGGATACACTGTTTTGATTGAATTACAAATGCAAGATTGTGTTTTAGCTGGGTTTTGAGGACTCAAGAGTAGTAATGGCTACTTCAGACCTTGGTTATACACATTTGCCCCTGGTGCCTCCTGACACAATGTGTGCTTTGTGTCTTTAAATCCTCTGGAAAGGACAAAATTACATTCCACTGACATGTCAGATGCCTTTCTGGACAAATCAAAGAGAAATGACGTGGTGTCTTGAAGGTGCAGGATTTTTTTTTTTAGAATGCCAAGCTTAAAATGTCATTATTGTCACCTGATAAGATACATATTTGAGATATCACTGACATAGATGTCTTTATGACAGCCCTAGACTATTTCTAGACAAAAAAGTGTCCCACCCTAGACAGCAACGCAGCTACCACGTTCGAGGTCCAGAAAGGTAGTAAGGATAAAGTAGTCCATGTGACATGGTTTAACCGTAATGTTATGAAGCTACGAGAAGACAACGAAAATAACGGGAAAAAAAAGAGCGTTCTTCTGCTTGTCAGAATGTGCGGCAAAGACTGTCACAGAAAAGAAGAAATTAACTTTCATTTTTTATTTAAATTTTGTTTTCTTTGCACACACAAAAAAAACTTTTTTATTTTAATATATTATATTAATAAATTATATATTAATATATTTCTGTGATGACAAAGCTGAAAGCGTCACATGATCCTTCAAAAATCATTATAATATGCTGAATATTATTATTATTATTATTATTATTATTATTATTATATTATAAGTCATGACATGGATTTTTTTATTATTTTAATATGTTCCTCGAGGTTTACTTCTATTGTTGTTAAAGTTTTTGCACAAAAGAAACAAAGAAATATGTGGAAAAATGATTATTTTCAACCCTCATTCTGACCCTCTGTCTAAAACGAGCTGTTTTTAAGGGACAGGTACCTTAATGCTTCTCAGTAATCGGCCACTGTTTTGATAGGCTAACGTCATTGCATAGGAAACCGTATCAACGCCCCCCTCACTATTGCATGTGAATGTTTAGACAACATCATCAAAATAACATGGTCATTTCCAGACAAAGCATTATGAAATCATTTACTTACCATTTGTGATGCAACTGCCGTCAGATCTAGTACCACTTCATCTTTCAACAAATGTTTCTTTGTGAACTCTCCATGACACTGTACCTCGATTACAAAGCGAATTGCTCCAGACATTCCTCTGACACAATCACTGTGCCATTTAAAAATAAACTATCCACTTGTTCTTAACGCTGGGATCATTCTGATATCTGGACAGAGATGCAAACAAGCATTTTAAACTAAACGCGTCAAATCAAACTACTGACGACAGACTCAAGCGTGTGGACTGTGTCAGAAAGCGAACGCGCATCTGTATACTGTATCCAGTGTAGACAAGATAGCGGCAGTGATTGTAATTTCTATTTGCTTTTGAAGCAATACTCTCATTCAAGCGTAATCAAGTCTCTAGCCAGTGGGCCGGGCCTATGGTGAGATGAGAAGATGATAGTTTGTCGATGTCTTGCTCTGGAGACAGTGTTTATGCAAATGACTGTGCCCGGATGACATCACCTTGCCCCTTGGATCCAAAATGAGCTCTTTTTGGAGCTTGAGGAAATAAATGCTTTGTTTATAATGAGAAGGATGTTTTAAGATATGAAACCTGCAGGATGATTTAATGATCAAGGCAAATTTGATTTCTCATATCATGACCCCTTTTTCTTTCTTTCAAATGTTTCACTCCAATTCACATGTTTCTGTCACACTTTGACATTTTTCCCCTCAAATGCTGAATCAGCTGTTTATAAGCATGGTGTTTCTTTGACTATCCAAAGCACGTGAATACGAGGCACGTAATTGGGTGTCTGTTGCTAAGCATCTAGCCATAACATTGTTTCACACTGCACAAGTTTTACACCGCAGTGCTGGGTTAACACCACTAAAGCCATGCATAACCTCCTCTAGGTCAGGGTTTCATTAACCCCCGGGTAACCTATAACCCAGGGTTAAGCGCAGTGTAAGAAGCCTGTTTAAGAACTGGTCTAAAGCCGTTGGAATAGGGGTGAACACTTCTCCTGATGCTGTAATAATCGTAAAAAAGGTATTAATCATATACCTCAAAAAAAAAGAGAGAAGGTGCAGAGAGTTTTTGCATGGCGTTGACCTTTCGTTTCTTCTTTTGAGGGGAATGTTTGTTTCACTTCCTCAAGAGTTTTGTTTCATTAAACAGCGGTAAGGCTTATGCTATGTCTACACGCGTTGTAACGCTCCTTAAAGGAGAACTCCACTTCCAGAACAACAATCCCTCTAAGATGTACAAAGACTCTGAGGTAATTCTACTTTTTCATACATAAAAAAATATCAGTACATTATATTTTTTAGTTTCAAATGGATGGGGAAAATAAAGCGGCTGAAGCAGCTCTGCAGCATTAAAAAAAAAAAAAACGTGTCTGTCAACTTAAAGAAGAACTCCACTTCAATTATTTACTAATTATTTCCTTACCCCCTTGTCATCCAAGATGTTCATGTCTTTCTGTCTTCAGTCGTAAAAAAAAAATGGTTTTTGAGGAAAACATTTCATGTTTCTCCATATAATGGACTTGGTGCCCTGATTTTGAACTTCCAAAATGTAGTTTAAATGCAGCTTCAAAGGGCTCTAAATGATCCCAGCTGAGGAAGAAGGGTCTTATCTAGCGAAATGATCATCATTTTTATGTAGCACTAGCTCTGGGATGCACGTCCACGACGCTACGTACTATTGAATCACGTCGAAAGGAACTACAGACGTAGTGTTTACAAAGTGAACACGCAAAGACTAAGGAAGTGCAAGTAAGTCGAACGCTGTTTACAAACAAAAAGGTACAACGATGTTGGACGATTCTGAAGTTGTAGGAGAAAATGAGATGGAGTTTTTCGCAATGCTGTATCTTTTTGAGCCAGAGTACACAGACGATGGACTTAGATGTGATTCGTAGCGTTGTGGACGCGCATCCCAGAGCTAGTGCTACGCAAGCTTTTGTGCGTAAAAAGTATACAAATAGTTATTTTTCGAAAAGAAATGACAGATTGTTTTGTTAGATAAGAGACTTCTTCCTCAGCTGGGATCTTTTAGAGCCCTTTGAAGTTGCATTTAAACTGCATTTTGGAAGTTCAAAATCGGGGCACCAATGAAGTCCATTATATGGAGAAAAATCCTGAAATGTTTTCCTTAAAAACCATAATTTCTGTACGACTGAAGACAGAAAGACATGGACATCTTGGATGACCAGGGGGTGAGCACATTATCTGTAAATTGTTGTTGACAGACACGTTTTGGGTTTTTTTTGGCGGCGGAGTTGCTTCAGCCGCTTTATTTTCCCCATCCATTTGAAACAAAAAAATATAATGCATTGATTTTTTTTAAAGTATTAAAAAGTAGAATTACCTCAGAGTCTGTGTGCATCTTAGAGGGATGTTTAGCAGTATATGTTTCATGCAGAGTATGAGCTGACAAGCGCACATTAGTCTTAAGTGTTACCTGTCTCTCAGAAGGCTTGCTTATGAGCTCCTGCTGATTGTACACACACAAACCCAGACAATCTTCCTCTAAAGCCCTAATATCCTCAGCTCAAACCTCACAGTGTGTCAGCTCTACTCCAACCACGGCTCTGTTTCCTTGGTTACTCCTGTGTGGCACTACAGCACTAAGAGATATTGCATAACGAGTGCAGTTTGGGCGCTAAAGATTAGTGGGCTCTGTTCTCTCTGAACTGTCCACCCACATTCATTTTTCACTAATGAACCAGTATATGACTCACATACACACATTATCATTTCAAATTATGCACATCTAAACAAGCTTATTTTTTGCGTTAAGATATATAGATCTATTCCCGCCACTGCCGTTTAGCATATATGAGTAACTGAGCACACTGAAGACATGCTTTGATAGTTGATGCTTCTGGTCATTACACTCTATTGAAAGTAGGTTGAGTTTTGTGTGGTTAATGTGTCTGTGTTGCAGTCTAAAAACTCTCCAAATCCCAGTTCACATTTAATTGCGTGGGATGACACAAACAAGGCTTATTTAATTACACTTGGACTGGATCAGCAAGCTAGAAAAGTCATTTCAGACTCTACCAGATTCCTTCCAGCAGACTAAAGAAAACAAGTAAAAAATTGACTTAACTGGCCATATTTGGCATTGTGTTACAAAGCCGCCATTTGCTTTTTGTAGAGCTGGAAACTTTGGAATCGATCCTATCAAGGGGAATCGACTTCTCATTCAGTTTTTTCAGTTTCTCATTTCAGTTCTCATGCAGGTTTTAGTTCAACAAAGCGTATTAATATTTATTTAGTTGATAATTATGAAATAACGTTGATTCACAAAAATAAACTGAATAAAAATGAGTCGGTACTGAGCTTGCCTGAGATGCAGCCTTCCGTTTGAGAAACGCCCATTTATTTACCTCTTGCTCGCTAATAGTGATTTGAATTGTTTCGTTTCCACGAAAAGGTTCGTTCGGATAGATCGTTTTAATAAACCACTTCAAAAAAATGATTCAGAAGTTATTATACGGTGGAACAACCTCATGTTGTCCACAAATTTGAGTGCTGCACGACAGAATAGATAATGACGCGATCGATGATCTTGATCCTATTTCCATCTTAAATAAATACTATTTTTTAACCTCTCTCTATTAGCCAATGATAATTCTGAAAGAAAACGCAGAGAGTGTCAGACCCCTTGGACCGTTCTGTGTTGGTTTTGCCCTTATCACACCCTGTTGGACTGTTATGTTGGTTTCTCCCATATTCTCTGTCCATATATGGTTTTTCCTGTTCCGTTTCTTGTTAAGTCTTTACACCTGTCCTTGTATCATTTGCACCCCTTTATAAGTTGTATTCAGTTCAGTGTTTGTCGTCGGACCTTGTTGTAAGTTTGGTGTGTGTCGTCCTGCTGTTCCTGTTTACCCTTGTTTTGGATTATATTAAAGACTGTTAACTATATTTCGTCTTCGTTGTCTCAATCTGACACAAGCGTGACAGAGAGGACAGATCAGTGGCCGAGAGCGTATCTGGTTGACAGATAAAATTGTTAATGTTCTGTTTTTTTTTTTCAGTGTATAGTTTGGTAATTTTGTACAAAACATAGCTACTGTTGAAGTAAACATCATTCAATTGTGCACATGTATTTTAGACACGTCATGTCTTGTTTTATTCATGCAGTAAATGCTTGTCCACAGCTGAGCTGTGGGCTATAACTAATTTTATGGGCAGTGCAGACAAAATTACAATTTAATAAAATATTTCGGAAACAACCCTAGCTTTTTGGTTAGATTTAATATGTGTTCATTTAAGGCATTTTAATGGGATCATGAACTGCCTTTGTTTTATATATTGTACTGTTCTGAGGTCCACTTATAATGTTATCAAGATTTTTACATAAAAAATCATCATAATTTAGAAGTTATAGGCTATTTTCTGTCCTGTTTTGACAGCCCTCATCAGAGCGCTCTGTTTAAATGGGCGAAGCGGATTGCAGACTTGGAAGTAAACGCCCACTGCTATGATTGGCTAACAGTTGTGTATGTTTGACAGCCTACATCCTTCATAGATCGACGCTACTGTGATTTAGGTTAAAAACACACAAATACTCCGTCAATTACTGTCGGAACCAATGTAATCCTTTAGTTTCAGTCTTTCTCAAAATCCAGCATTGAATTGTGACTTGTTTGTAAACGCATCTGCGGTGAAATGAAATGAACAAAGGACCAAGTTCCTACTGACGTGGTCTGGAACTTTATTAAAAATAGTTTATCTGCTCTTTCCTAACATTGGGAGCAGAAGGGAGGCAATGCAAAGACTGTTTTCCAGAACTTGGCACTGCACACCGTCTTCTTGTCTTCGGAGCCATCTTTATCGTTTGATTTCTGCGTAGACCGGTGTTCGTCTCTTGTTATTTACACTGCAAGCGTGAATCGGTAGGCGGGGCTAAACAGGCATTGATCTTCACTGAGCCTCACTATTACATCATAAAGTGGCACAACCCTATCGTTTTGCCATATTGACTTTAATATAAGCTGATTTTAAATTAAGAAGAAAGTTTCTGGAACTTACAGGATGTTTTGATAGTACAGTGACTCTTTAATGTCAAATGATCATGGGAATTTTTTTTTCAGTTCATGACCCCTTGACCCCACATGATAAATGTGCTGATGTAAAACCTGAAGTGGGTTTTAAATTCATCCAAGGTCAAATTCGTTATGCTAAGTGGTCCGATTTTGTCCACGGTCATTTTTAAACCACGTTTGGGTCTCAACTTTAAAGTTGAGATTGAAACATTGAGTCTACAGTGATAAACGAGGTTTGCTAAATGTAGCTTATCGATGAAAGTGTTCTTTCGATTCCAGGAAAACTGGCAGATTGCCTGGCGTACAGCCTGTGATGTTCATGCTGTTTTACACTCTATTGATCGGACAGCATTCGCACTGGTCTACCCGACCAGATTCTATGTGCAGAGTCAGCATATCTTAAATCATCATTTTGTAGTTTCTATTTTTTTTTTCAGTTGGGTGACAGTGCTGATTAATAATAATGAAAACTGAAGATATTTAGAAGGTACTGTCACTGATGCCTTTTTAAATGCCAAATAACCTAGTTTAGTGTTTAACTATGAGTTGATTATTCCTGTAGGAATGTCCATGTGTTTGTTCAGAGTCACACATAAGCTGTTCCATCACTGGTGTTGGGTCTGAGTCCACCTTGTCAAGTCTGAGTCGTTTCCTAGTTTTTATTTAACTCTGAAAAAATTCTGCATCCTAAATGTCCAAATCCGAATCTGGGTCCACCCGAGTCCAGGTTCATTCATAATTGCAGTCCGAATCAGAGTCGAAGCCCTGAGTCCAAGTCACTATCTGTTACTAGGGATCTGATCTAGTTGGTAAATAGCAATGTTTTTTAAACAGGGAAGCGTGTATGTTCCTCTTTCTCATTAAAAACAAAATTGGAGAAATTTGTCTTTCCTGTTTCTAAAAGTATTTTAAACTTGTGTGCAGTTGGATTAGTACAACTGACAGATGTTTGACAGATAATCATTTGTAAGGACAGACTTGTTGATGTTAAGGATTGAGAACTCATAGTGTATCACGTGATATTGGAGGGAAATAGATTTTTATTTATTTATTTTTTTTTATATGCTGTTCTTTTAATGTTTGTCAAATGATCCTGAAAAATGTACCCTTATGTCGTTCCAAATCCGTAAGACCTTCATTCAACTTTGGAACACAAATTAAGATTTTGATGAAATGAATTTTCTGACCCTGCATAGACAGCAACACAACTACCATGTTCAAGGCCCAGAATAAAACTGACCTGGAAGAGAAGAATCTGTTGAATAAAGTAGTTATTTTTCTCAAAGCTTCATAACATTACGGTTGAACCTCTGATGTCACATGGACTATTTTAACAATGTCCTTACTGCCTTTCTGGGCCTTGAACGTGGTAGTCGTGTTGAGCACCAAATAATATTATTAGAGTGATTTCTGAAGGACCATGTGACACTGAAGACTGCTGAAACAGCTTAGCAACATGCTAATGTCAAACACATCTCTAGTTTTGTGTGGTGCACGTGAGTGGCAGGTTTGAGCTCTTTGGCCTTCTATGATATTGGCAAATCACTGGCTGCCTGTTAATGGCTCAGTGCCTTCATCATTTGTTACTTTCATGCTGTTTTCACCTCAGTAGTCAACTCCATGCTCAATCTACTCTCTGTACAGCCATTGTAATTAATTAAGCCCTGGCCAGCCAGCACAGCTAATGTTGTGCCCCACCATCTGAAGCACACCAAGTTACACTCCATCCCTTTATGATGGTTCAAAAAGTAGATGTTTGGCAGGAACGCTGGCTGCTCTAGGATCGGCTGCCAGGAGGCAACTTTGTTTTCTGAGTATCCCAAAAGAACAGTTTGGATTGGAGACATGAGGAAGTGAGAGGAAATGAGGGTAAGCTGAAAGAGCGCCATATTCCCAGGTGTGTCTCCCTCGCTCAAAAGTTCAAAAGTGCAAGGCTTTCAATAAACGGTCGAATAAAATGCACGGTAATCCCGATACCGTAGTGCTTTCAGAATTCAAAATTGTTTATGGATCAGAACGGCTTAAATTATGAGCCACTCTTATCGCGGCTCTTTGGGTGTAATAATATGGGGGTTGTTGAATGCAATCTCAGGGCCGGTGTTGTGCTAACCAGTCAGGCACCCCACTGAACAGCCCGACGAGCCAATGGTGGGCCGGCACAAAAGCTGCTTTGTCATAAAGCTTGCAGGGGTCGAAACCCAGCCGACATGATTATACAGAGTAGTTATTATCAGACGAAGTCACAGGCCAATCTGAAATGTACACTATAGTGTTCATGTGAGTCTTTTGTTTATGGGTCAGTGACCTGTTTTTTTTATATCTTTGAATTTATTCAGAAATACTTTAAAAATTAGATTTAGATGTACATTGACTTGAATACAGTGATGAGCAGATTTTTAATTATTATTATTATTAAGCTGTCTTTATATTTGTGCATATATTTGCATTTATTGGGGCTGTCAGTTTAACGCGTTAATTAATTAGTTATGATAAAATAACGCGATTAAAGTATTTTAACGCAGGCCCTGATCTGTACATCATCTTATATCTCATACAGTTGGCTGTTGACAAATATGATGCAGGGTAACAACTCTATAAATGCAGTTATGCCCTAAAACTCAAGATATTGGGGGGAAAAAAGCCCTTGTATGCGTTTTGTCTCATATATATCAGCAAGAGCAATATGACACAAGTGCTGATTTTGTCTCGAATCCTGATTTATCACAAGCTTAAATGTGATTTTATACAACAGTTCAGTAAGTAAGAAGTTGATATTGTGTTATATTTTAAATGCTATATTATGTGTTTTTGCTCAGAACGCATTACCTTTGAAACCATAGCAGAATTGTTGCGCGTCTCCGACAAATACAGCAGTGTTTAGTTTCTGAATGAATCTGCATTTTAAACGAATCGTGTGAATCAATGATTCAAAAGCTTGTTCATAAATAGAGCCATTAACTTAATTCCTAAATGAATCAGCCGTTTGAACAAATCGAATCGAATGAGTGAATGACTCATAAAGACATTTACCACCACCTGCTGGCAGATTTAGTTTATTTAGAGTATGTGTCTTTAAAAAATATATATAAACAACAATAATATTAATAAAAATAAAAAAAATTAATTCTGTCATCATTTACTCACCCTCATGTTGTTTCAAACCTTTCTTTTGTGGAACATGAAAGAAGATATTTTGAAGACTGTTGGTAACAAAGCTGTTTTGGTTACCGTGACTTTCATTGTATGAACAAAAAATACTGATGTTAAAAAATATTTCTTTCTAAAGCTACAACTTAGAATATTATAATTGATACTTTCTTATTTAACACAATAATAGCTTTTAATCATCTTTTGTGGGTATTTTCAGTCAAATTTATTTTGTGATTAATTTGATTAATGAATCGACACCTCATGTATTATTTAGATTAAAAAATGTAATCGATTGACAGCCCTAGTATTTATAAATAATATTTTTGAATGTGTTATGAGTTAATAATTCATGATATTTGTAAACAAATTCTTTAACTTTGAAAATATATATAAAACATTTTTTTAAATTTGTTAGTAGTTACACCACATTACATATTTAAAGTCATTTAATTCCAAATCAAACCTTTATAAAAAATTGTTTCAAGTTTTTTTTTTTTTTTTTTTTTTTTTTTTAAACCAAAAGAATAGATTATGTATAAGCCAAAGAATTCATGTAAAAAACCATCACTTTTCATTTTTTCCTATTTTTATTATTGTATTATTTTTTTATTTTTGTGATTTTGATTTTATGAACTTTTTGTATTGTATTAAAAATGGAATTCTATGTTCAAGTTCTATGTTGCAGGTCTTATTTTTCAATGGTTTAATTCCTGAGAGTTTTCTGTCTTTGGTTGTTGGATCCCAGCTGAGTTGAAACCCTTGGTTGGATTTCTTTCCCCTCATGCATGTGGACGGAGGCCTTTGAGACCACGTTCATCTCAGTGCTGCTATTCTAAGCTTGCATGACGTTAGCTTGGCACCAGGTGAAAATGCATCTCGTTTCCACAGTGTAAACATACTGATGGGAGCAAAATGGGAGTAAACGCATTCCCTGAGCCACCTGACAAGGACTCCTTGAGGTGAGACCATAGGGAATAAAACCAGAGCCGGAAAAATCCAATGGCCATCTTTGGATCTTGAATTTGCTGGTGAAAAATTCTTTACCGTCAAGGTTCATTATCTTTTTCTTTCCGGTAAACATCACAGATCTCTCTTGTGAATTGTACAAGCTTTGTTTTGTTCCAAGGACAGCAGTCTGCCGTTTTTTAGAGCAATACAATACTCGCCTGGTTCACAGGCATCTGTAATATATCGAAGTGCGGTTTGTACTCTGAAAATGAAAGAAGGAACTGTTTCTTGAATCTGTGTCTTTTTTTTTCCTTCATTGTTCTCCTTTGGCTTTTTCAATTTCCCGCTCAAATGAGCAAGCTAGCGTGCAAAATTGGTAGGTGTCCTTCGTAATCGACAATGTCTACATTCTGCATTTTAAAAAGTGTTGACAGCTGTCTCATTGTGCGCTTTTCTGAGCTATAATCTGCAGTCGTTCACTATCGAATTCATTTTATGCAGTGTTTAGGGTTTACTGTTGTGCGATGGACAAGATGGACAATTAATTGCCGGTCCCAGTGTAAAGTGGCTTGGTCTAGTGTTTCCTCTTCGGCACACGCAGAGGAGTCAGCAGTCAGCGATGAGGCTGAGTAATGGGTTCAAAGGTTACTGTTTGCGGCACGCTGACATTTTCTCTGGTATTAAAGTGTTTTGATGGGCCCATCACTCTTTTTGATGTGGATTACAGCAGGATTGGGGACGAAGATTAGAAGGATGGCTATCTTCTGCCCTCCAGCTGAATTTTCCGCATATTGCTTCACTGAGCCTGGTCTGTGAACAGCAGGAGGCCGACTCTTCTGAGGTCTCTTAGCAGAGCTCTTCAATCATTTGTAGAGCAGTAGAATCGCTCGACAGTTGTGTCCAAAAGCCATTTTAAAAATACTGCCTTTGTAAGCTATATATGGAGGTAGGAAAACAATGGCAGGTGTAAATTAAAGGTATAGTCCACCCACAAATAATTCACCCTTAAGCCATACCAGGTGTATGTGATTTTCTTCTTTCAGACGAATAAAAATCGGAGTTATATTAAAAAAAAGTTCTGGCTTTTTCAGGCTTTATAATGGCAGTGAGGCAGTGAATAGGCGTTGAGATTTTTAAGACCCCAAAAGTGTGTCCATCCATTATAAAAAGTATTCCACATGGCTTTGGGGTGTTAATAAAGGCCTTCTGTAGTGAATCGATGTGTTTGTGTAGAAAAATATCCATTGATTTGCTTCAGAAGGCCTTTATTAACCCTCTGGAGTTGTGTGGAGTACTTTTCTTGATGTATGGATGCACTTTATTGGATTTCAAAACATCAACAGCTGTTCACTGCCATTATGAAGCTTGGAAGAGCCTGGACATTTTTAATATAACTTGTATTTGTCTGAAAGAAGAAAGTCATATACACCTGGTATGGCTTGAGGGTGAGTAAATCATGGGGTAACTTTCATTTTTGGGTGAACTATCCCTTTAAATTTTTGTGTAACATCTTGTTCAGTATTTTGCCTTTGGTTGATTTCTGGAAGGCAGTTTAGGGGTCTTGTTTTATTTATGACAACATGAGTTTGGTGGAAAAAATGACATCTGAAGAGAAGCTGTACAAGTAAATTTAATTTGTAAATGTTCTACCGAGAAATAACCATCGTAGTCTTTAAATATTTGCTCGGCTATCTGTCAAAGCTCAGTTGAATTAGTTCTACATCATTTGACAAGACGTCATTGTACCTTTGAAGATGTTTAGAAAAGTTTACTTACAAGGTAGTGTACAAAAACACTGAAGTCACTGACTGAATGGCTTATAGATTATAAATGTCGATCACTTGCATAACTCTGTATAAACAGAACTATATAAAAAGGATAAATTAAGTAATTTAGTCACCCTCATATCGTTCCAAAGCGGTCTGCTTTTCTTCTATGGAACACAAAAAATATATATATTTAGCAGAATGTTTATGCTTCTTTCTTCCATAAAGTGAAAGTGGATGCAGAACAAGAGCTGTCAAGCTTCAAAAGGATAAAAAAATAAAACCACTATAAAAGTTTTATCAAATTAATTCTGACACTATATTTTACATTTTTCTTAAGCCAGAGTTGTTATTGCTTGACATTGGTCACCATTCATTTTCATCTTACAGAAAAGAGTAGGTTGGACATTATATCTTTAGTTTGCTGTGAAGCAGAAAGTAATATTTGGAATTGCAAGAGACAGAATAAATAATGACTGAAGTGGTACGTCTGAATGAACTTTCCCTTTTTAAATTTGAAGATCAGGGTAAATTTAACTTATTTTGTCTTCTGGGAAACATGTACGTATCTTTGGTAGCTTCTGAAGGGCAGTACTAAGTGAGAAAAAAAAGATATTTAGGCAAAATAAGAAAAATGTACACATCTCTATTCTTCAAACATTTACACCCCTAGCTCTTTATGCATTGTATTTCCATCTGAAGCATCAGTGAGTGTTTGAACCTTCTGTAATAGTTGCATATGAGTCCCTCAGTTGTCCTCAGTGTGAAAAGATGGATCTCAAAATCA
>JAHKKF010376253.1:0-12609 GCA_019740295.1 Labeo calbasu | reverse complement strand
ACCTTTAACACGGAGCTGAAGAGGACCAGAACGGCTACACGTGTGGCGATCTCGAACCCTCGCCATAGGAACACGCACAGGTATGCCAGTGGTCGCACAGAGACTTCGTAATCGTCGTAGCGTATCTTTATGGCGAGAATATTGCAGCGTAGCGCTCCATATACAATCGAGAGAAGGGAAATGACCATCAGAGTACCTGGCAGAGAGAGAAAAGAGTGAAACATGATCATGTTAAATTCAATACAAACACACTTTGTGGTTAAAAGCAACTGAAAGCTTTTGTGTTAGATAAGTGGATTTGGAATAAACCACTCTACTGTTTGTGAAGGCCCAAAAATGTGGACATTTTTATATATATATATATATATATATATATATATATATATATATAAAAATCAACAAATGACTTGATATCTCCCTAATTTTCAAGTTGCACACAGAAAAGTAAAATGTACTAATGTAAAAAATATGGAAAATGTAAATGTAGAAAAATATGGAATAAATACATGTGGGAATATAAATATAAAATAAATAAATGCATAAATAAACTTGATACCTCTAACATTTCCATACTGCAAACAGAAAAGCAAAATACATAAATATACATAAATAGTTATGGAAATAAATACATGTGGAAATGAATAATAATAAAAATAAATTACAAATACAAAAAAAAAATGTAAAAATTAATGAAAGAATAAAAATGAAAATTATTTAAAAATGCGTTAAAAATTATGTTACCTTATGATTTCTGCGATGTAAAAATGCGTATAAGTCTCAAAAATGGAATTAACTGTATAATGTGAAATGTCATTTCAAATTTTGGATGAATAAATACACTTCAAAATGCAACATGGACTAGTGTCTGTGAATATTAAGCCGCAAAAATACTATTTAAATATGAATATGAAATCCTGCATGTTTTACATGTCTCTATGCAAATGAATGGCACAGACGCACAGTGTGGTTTACTATATTACTATTTATAAAATATGGGTACATGAACACAAACAATCTCTAAAACTGTCACTTCATGAGTATCTTACTGTTTCTTTTGAGAAAATCTTCATTTCATATACAAAGAGAGACTTACAGGTCTTCACAGCAACTTTTCAAAATAAAAGTTCGGTTTAACTTGAGGAAACTGTGACATAAATATATTACTTAATGTAATGATAGTACCCCTAATTATTATAACAACATTATTTATTATTAACATTATTTTTAAGGAATATTTACCAGAATTTATTTACCAGAAAAGTGTAAATACACAACACAGTATTTCAGAAAAAAAGAAAGAATTATTTTGTTTTATAATAAAATTAACTAATTAGAGATGATCTTGATTATTAAAATTTAATGAAACCATTAAAATGGAGTCTGGAAAATGAATGGAAAACACAGAATTTGATAAAAAATACAACTGAATCTGAGAAAGGAAAAAAATCATAGGGCCTTAAAAATTAATTTTTTATTAAACTGTTAATAAATTGTTGTTAAATTGTGTAAGTTTCATGATTTAAATTAATTAGACATTCTTTTTTATTTATATTTTTTTGACGTAACCATTAAAAAAAATTTAATCCAGAAAATTAAAATGTAAAAAAATGGAACTCGAAAAAAATAAAAATAAATTAAATAAATAAAATGGAATATGTGAAAAAAAAATAAAGGAAAAAACAAAGTATTCGAAAATAAATTCAGGACTAATTTCAATGAAACATCAACTGTCAAAAGTCATTTATTCCTTTTTTTTTTTTCATTTGGTGAATCATCCATTACTGTGATGCACATGTTGCTATTCAGTTACTTAATTTACTATGTTGTTTACTGCTGTTGTTTAGTAATACAGGATAACAAAAGCATACCCCGAAGGCTCAAATCCACCAGTAGTGCAAACATATGGCCTCTATCAGCCTTCCATCTGATCTAAAGTCAGCCACCATGTCATTACTCTATGCCTCATGGGTAATGGGGTCAGACTGATTCACTGTCCATTATGATCTTCCATCTGCAATACCGCGTTCAAGGATAGACTGCAAGGCTGTCAACACATTCCTCATGCAGAGCGGATGACTACAAATCTGCGAGGCAGAGTCAGGTCTATCATTCTTAATATTCAGTGCAGAGTGACAGTTGATGGGTGGAAAGCAAAATTCTCATTACACCAAATAACAGCTTGAAAATGCCTAAGTTGTCTACAATGTACAGTGGCGTATTTGTAGCGTAATGCAGTCTCAGACTGTTGGGCCTCACTGTATACATTGAGAGTGTATGTTTGTGCTTATTTATTCATTGGTTATTTTCAGTGATTGTTCATTGTCGTGTACTGTAGTGCTTCTGGGTATTTCATTAAATGAATTTGTCTGTGGTTCAGTTAAATTATTTCTGTCTGTCGCAGGCTGTCACGCTATCTATTCTAGCTGATATACTCAGAAACAAAGTGTGCGTCCTTGAGATAACAAGAGGAAACGGATAGTACACAAGTAGAAGTCAGAGGCATTAGATGTAATTCAAGCATGTGTGTAGAATGTGTCACTGAGGGGACCTTGTTAAATTTAGACGGGTGACGTGAGGAGCAGCTCCATGTTTACAGGACTTACAGGGAGATTATTCTATGGAGGAAACTTGGAGAGACTGCGCACAGATCATATTGGTTGGGCGGAAACGTGACATGCCTCAATGATATAAAAACCAATTGACTTTTAACACTTTACAGATGTGGTGGAGAATGCGAGAAGTGACAAAACTCATTAACAGTGCAACTCATAAGCTCATAAGCTTGCAATGCTCCACTTTGGGAACTGTGCTTAACAAAGCCAGATAATAAAAGGAAAACAAAGCAGGAATAAGAAAAGTCTTAGTCATGCTCTAGAAACCCTTAAGACGGTTTAAAAAGTTGTTCTTATTCTGAAAATGTAATAGCTGAACGTTTTGATTTTTTTTTTTTTAAAACATTCACATAGACTGGTACATACAGTAAGTGACGTACAGTCAGCTGCTCATTATTGCAAAGGTTTTTGAAGAAAACATTTCAGGATTTTTCTCCAAATAATGGACTTCAATGGGGATTAACATGTTGAAAGTCTAAATTGCAGTTTCAGTGCAGCTTTAAAGGGCTCTACATGATCCCAAGCGAGGAATAAGGGTCTTATCTACCAAAACAATTGACCATTTAAAAAAAAAAAAAAGATATACATTTTTAACCACAAATGCTTGTCTTGCACTAGCTTTGCGATGCGCAACTTTCATGCATTACGTAATCAAGTTGGAAAGGACACACATGGTTAGTTCTTTGTGTGTGTACTCCGATTAAAAAGGTAGGGTAGAGAGAAAAACTCCATCTACAAATTTTCGTATGCGTTTTTTTTTTTTGCAATCATCAACCGTTCATATCAAAATGCTTGCTAAGGATGCAAAAACGCAGAAAATCTAACCTAATCCAAAAATTTTTTATGACGGACGAATGTTTCGGAGGCAGTGTGTAAACGTGGTTTATTTTTTAACGTGCGAAATTATCAGACGAGAATTTCGGACTCAGTGTGCAAAGACCTTTAATTTCGCCAACGAAGACGACAACGGAAAATATTCGTTAACAAGCTTTTTTCTGTGACCAAGACGAGACACTGACATGTTAAAACTAATATCTTATGATAAAAAGTATGACGAAATTTATGTCGCGTCTTCGTTAACAAGACGAGACAGGACTAGAATGCTATTTGAAGACTACCGGACATTCAAAATACATTCTAACTGTGTTGTCTTTCAAAATGTGCGTCATTGTCAATAAATTGCAATCCTACAATCCTTATTTTAAATTTTTTTTTGATTTGGTCTAAAGAGAGAATTAATGATTATTTTAGTTTGAAGACTACATATAAAATAGCTACCAAAATAAATGTTGGTAACTGCAGTTTGACTAAAAGTAATGACTAAAAGTTGACAAAAAATGCAATGGCTTTTCGTTGACTAAAACTAGACAGTACTATGAAAGATTCAAATGACCAAAATGTGACTATTATTAAACGTTTTCATCTCAAGATAAAGACTAAGACAAAATCAAAAATGCCTGTCAAAATTAACACTGTTCTCCTTCAACATCGTCCAACATCGTTGATTTACCTTTGTATATAAAAGGCGTTTGACTTTATTTGTACATTTGCTTTGTAAACACTGGGTCGGTACTTCACCTACGTCACGTCACATTTCCAACTTGACAACGTAATGTGTGAAGTCAAGCTAGTGCAAGATTAGCATTTTGTGGTTCAAAAGTATATAATTTTTTTTAATGGCCGATCGTTGTGCTAGATAAGACCCTTATTCCTCAGCTGGGATTGTGTAGAGCCCTTTGAAGCTGCACTGAAACCAGGTGGGTTGCCAGGTTTTCACAACAAAAACCCGCCCAATTGCTGCTCAAAACTAGCCCAAAAAAACTAACCCAATAGCGTTTCGAGGTGGGTCCCCGATTAAAAATCGCGTTCCGGGGATAAATTACACGTTTTTTTGTCAGGGTTCTCCTGGTAAATTCATATTTCAGGGGCTAAATGTGACGTTATTGGCGTCGCTTCTACCCGCGGACATCAAAAACAACCCGCGGCAACAGTATTAAAGTAGCCCAATTCCACAGGAAAACTGTGGACTTGGCAACACTGACTGAAACTGCAATTTGGACCCTCAACTCATTGACTCCCATTGAAAAATCCTGGAATGTTTTCCTCAAAAACCTTAATTTCTTTCTGACTGAAGAAAGAAAAACACAAACATCTTGGATGACAATTGGGTAGGTAAATTATCCAAAATTTTTGCCTTAGGCAACAGTCATTATTCAGTGATATATGACCGCTAAATCTTTCAACTCACCAATCAGAATTGAGTATTCCAGAGAGCCATGTTATCAAATCAATTACACTATGGCAGTAAGCTTTCGCTTTCTCTAAAAGCCTTTATTAACCAGTCTGTCTAATGCAGCGCTCTATTTTAGGTGTGTCAGAATGTACTTGATACTGTTCACAGTGTGTGTGTGTGTGTGTGTGTGTGTGTGTTCTCACCTCTACCAATGGATACCCCTTTCTGCAGCACACAGATGTAGAGCTGCAGCGTGAGCTGGGGTGCAGAGCCCAGGAAGGCCTGTATGACCGAGGTCCTGGCGAAAGCAGCTCTGTGGGTGACTAACTTCCCTTCCGCCTGCCCCACTTCCTGCTCCACCTCTTCGGTCTGCCCTTCCCGGGGAATCTGCTTCTTACGGGTGATAGTGACATACGGCTCCTCCACCTTTCCGGCGCTGCCGTAGATACAGAAGGCATCCAGGCACCTAACGGATAAGTGAGTGGTTAAAGGATTAGTTCACTCCTGATTAAAAATTTCCTGTAATTTACTCACCCCCATGTCATTCAAGATGTTCATGTCTTTTTTTAGTCAAAAAGAAATTAAGGTTTGTGAGGAAACATTTCAGGTTTTTTCTCCATATAGCAGGCTGAAGGTCCAAATTGCAGCTTCAAAGGGCTCTACACAATCACACCTGAGGGTGTTTTCTAGCCAAATGATCAATCATTTTCTAAAAAAAAAAATTAATTTATACATTTTTAACCACAAATGCTTGTCATGCACTAGCTCTGCGATGCGCGTCTACTTCTCGTATTGCATAATAACGTTAAAAAAGGTCACACATGGATGGTTATTCATCTGTGTACTCCGGTTCAAAAAGGTAGGGTATGGTGAAAAACTCCATTTTATTTTCTCCTCCAACTTCAAAATCATCTGTCATCGTTGTTTTACCCCCCTTTTTTTTGTAAAGGGTGTTTGACTTTCTTTGCACGTTCACTTTGTAAACACTGGGTCGGTACATCTGTCTACATCACACGACCTTTATAACATGACTACTTAATGCGTGAAGTTGAGCTAGTGCAAGATGAGCATTTGTGGTTAAAAAGTATATAACCTTTTTTTTTAGAAAATGACAGATCGTTTTGCTATACAAGACCCTTATTTCTTGGCTGGGATCATGTAGAGCCCTTTGAAAGGGCATTAAAACTGCAATTTGGTCCCCATTGAAGTCCACTATATGGAGAAAAATCCTGGAATGTTTTCCTCAAAACCCCTATTTTTTTCTTTTTGACTGAAGAACGCAAGACATGAACATCTTGGATAACAAAGGGATAAGTAAATTATCAGGAAATTTTATTTCTGAAGTGAACTAATCCTTTAAAACCTAAGGTTTTTATTTATATATAAATATATATATATATTTATTATTACCATGCTTTTGGTCATTTTTATTATTAATATAAAATACAACAAATTAGAATAAGTTATAAGCTATATGAAAAAAAACAACATATATTGCCTTGGACTTTTTTATTATTAAAAAATATATATTAGAATAAAATTTTAAAATATAGATGTGACCCAGGATCACATCTATATAATAAGCTGAATAAATAAGCTTTCCATTGATGTATGGTTTGTTAGATAGGACAATGTTTGGTCGACATACAACTATTAGAATATCTGAAATTAGAGGGTGCAAAAACATCAAAATATTGAGAAAATCACCTTTAAAGTTGTCCAAATGAAGTTCTTACCAATGCATAATACTAATCAAAAATTAAGTTTTGATATATTTATGGTAGGAAATTGACAAAATATCTTCATGGAACATGATCTTTGATTTTTGGCATAAAAGAAAAATTGATGATTTTGGATATACATTTTTGGATTCTAATCATATCCATCCTCCATGTCACAATAAACCATGTCACAGTTCAGAGAATTGCACTCAATCTAGTTTGAGCTCACCAGCATAGCTCTAGCTTACCCGAAGACAGTTTTGTAAGGCCTCTGTGGGCGATCTGTCCATCTCGTTCATTTAAAATGCAGAGGCTAAGTCTCAGAGGACAGACAGAAGGTGCCAAAGTTTGAGTGAGTATTTCCCATCCCAAACCTTGACAGCAGCCTTGCTATTTTATAATAGTAGTGTGCGGGCAACCTTGTTGATAATGTGACGGATGTGAGTGTGTTAAGAGAAGGCCAAGAGAGCCTTCACAGGCCATTCACACTAATTCCGTGAAATACACAACTGAATTATACATGAATCACACAGGGCTGAAATGTTGCTGGGCTTTATCTGAACGAGCTGGCCCAGGACACATTGCTAAACTGTACTATTAGAGAAGGCGATATCAATGCTTCAATTATGCAAACGGTCAATGCAAAAATGCACAGACCGATAGAGATGGAACAGTTCACTGTGAGGCCCAGACTGGAATGGAAGCTGTCAATAACACCAGTATCTATACTAATAGGTAACTTAAGGACACAAATTGTCCATAAATGGCTTGTGGCATTGTACATGGAAAACAAATAATTAAAGTGTGGCTTTTAAAAGGAGTTTATTTACACGGCAGGAAAAGCTGTTACAGTAACATCACTTACAGAGAGGTCATTTGCAAAAAGCATAGCTTTTATGTACCCCATGAATATAAAAAATGACTAACAGTGAAAAGCTGACACCAATTTTTAAATTGTGTTATTACAGCCTTTTCAGCACACCAATAAAAACATATTAAATTTGTTATACTGTACTCTGTACTGTTTACAAATTTATTTGCACATTTTGAAGAAAAAGTACATTTGTATTTGCTCTCTGTCTCTCTCATATATATAATTATTTGATCCAAAATACAGCAAAAGCAGTAATATTGTGACATTTTGGCTATTTAAAATAACTGCTTTCTATTTAAATATATATTTTAAATTTTAATTTATTCCTGTGATCAAAGCTAAATTTTCAGCATCATTACTCCAGTCTTCAGTGTCACATGATCCTTCAGAACATGCTGATCTGCTATTCAGGAAACATTTTGTTTATTATTATTATTACTATCAATATTTACAGTACAGTTGAGTAATTTTTTTTTTTTTTTCAGAATTCTTTGATGATATAAAGATCTAAAGAACAGCGTTTTTGTAACATTATACACTATACCATTCAAAAGCTTGGAATCGGTATAATTACTAATATTAATAATATAATTAATATTATTTTTTATAGCAAGGATGCTTTAAATTGATCAAAAGTGATGATAAATACAATTATAATGTTACAAATTATTTATATTTTACATAAATGCTATTCTTCTCACTTTCTATTCATAAAAATTTGAAGCTGTTTAAAAAATTAATAAATAAATTAAAAAAACTGAGCAGCAAATCAGAATATTAGACTGCTTTCTGAAGGATCATGTGACTGGACTAATGATGCTAAAATTCAGCTTTGAAATCACAGGAATAAATTACATTTTAAAATAAATTAAAATAGAAAACAGTTATTTTAAATAGTGAAACTAGTTCAAAATTGTACTTGTTTTGCTGTACTTTAGATCAAATAAATGCAGGCTTTGTGAGCAGACTTCTGCATATAAAAACATATATATATATAGATAGATAGATAGATAGATAGATAGGTTTATCTATCTATCTATCTATCTATCTAATATATTATATTCACATTATGTATGATATGCCCTAATTAACAATATTTGAGTAGAATGTTAATATTGGTTCACTGAAATTAAATTAAAAAACAATAACGGGAATCTCATCATCATCTATACTTCATGTGAAGACCCTCTTTTTCTATACTGTTAACATTACTTTGTACAGTAAATAATTTGTTTATGAAAGCTGGATATGATATTATTAGCATTAAATTCTGTTTCTAATAAACTGTGTGGTATATCATGGCCTTGAGCAAAAAGCTAAAAATAAAATGTAACTATTAACTATTATCCCAGCAGACAAGATTATATTTTTTGAACAGCTCATAGAAAATTGTTTAAAATCAAAAGTGAAAATGGATGCATTTTATGGAAAGACCCGGAGACATGAAGCCTTGAGCCCTGAAGCCATGAAACCTTTGACATGACTGCGCACTGTGGACTATAAATTAAACGACAAATTTCCATATTTGCAAATAGGTAAGGAACAGGTTCATGTGGGTGCGAAAAAAGAAAGAAAGAAAAAAAGCCTTTGTTACATGTATTCGCTCACAATGGACATTGTTTATGTCTTGATCCATTACGGGGATGTATAATTCCCTTCCACAGGCTTGTAATAAGCAGAAACGCATCCAAATACAAGAAAGGACAGTCGCAAATTGGCCACTTACCTTATTATTGGTCCTAGCTGTAATATATGAAGCAGCAGCACTAGAGGTCTGTCTCTGCTCAGGTCTCTGTGAATAAATATCAGTGTGAGCTGCACCAGCACGGATGGCACAAGCGTGAAGAGGAGCGTAAAACACTGCCAAATCTGATCACCAGCGGAGCGATAAGTGCTGCTCAGATACAGAGCAGCCGTCGTCTCGGCCGTAAACAAAGAGACCGACACAAGGACAGAGCTGGGTAGTCTCATCCTCACTCAACCATGTTGGTTTTCTGCTCTCGGATCTCGTGAGCCTGCATTTTGAAGTTACAGTGGACGTATCAACCACCAGCAAGCAGCCGCAGATTCACAGCTGATCACCGCGGCGAATAGCGGTAGACTAACCAGTCTAACCGGGAGAGGGCGCAGTGAGCTCAATATTTACTGTGTCAGCAGCTTGTTTATGTAGTCACGTTCTACCTGAGCACAAGCGGCGAACATGATATCCGGAGTTGAACCCATTTAGGGCCAAATTATTGTGTAAATTCAAACCAACTCTGCAGAGTTCATTTTGTTCAGTTTGGTTTAGATAATTACGACCAACTTAAAATTGGGAATCCAATAAAGTTTGTAAACCAGACATAAAACAAAGAAGATGATTAAATCAAGTAATTATAAATATTTGACATCAAAGATGCCACTTTCGGCTGCTCCACACATATGGTTCAAACCGGGAACGCACGTCAACAGCGCCGCCATCTTGGAAAGGTAAGCAAACAAACCTGTTTGAAAGTAGAGGATACATCCGTGCTGTCATATATTAATTTGATATATTAATACAATGTAGTCTGTCATATGTTATTTGGATGCATGATATTTGTTTGGTAGAGAACGTATTAGGACTTTTGCTAGGTACAATCGTTGCTGTTTAAGAACAGAAATTATGCGACAGATAGGCCTAAAAATAACGGTTTATTTACAACTCTACACATTTTTATCCACCTTATTTTTTAAGGTGGAAGAATTCTTTGTGAATATGCAAAGCTTTTGAATTATTAGTTGGTATAGGTATATTTGTAGGTAAATAGAGGACCACCTTATAAAACCAGTTATAAAACTTATAAAACGCTTCAAACCAGTGTGTTCATAATGAAGGATATAAAGAAGAATATAATTTAAAATTACATAACAAGGTGTTTTGTACAGGTAAAAATAACTGGACGCTGATGAGTCTGGAAGCCAGACCATAAATTGTACAAATGGCTGCGTCCTGTCTTATGGGAAAAATAAAGTGAATAGAGGAATAGCGAAGTGCAGTAAAAAGTAAAACTATTTGCGCTACAAACCTGTGTATTTTTGATTACAATAATAAATCAAAGAATATCAGATATGCATTTGCAAGCAGCATGATTGCTTTTGTACACAGAAATCTTGCACATTTAAGTTAAAAATGGCAGCGCCCATGTTTGTCAAGAATAATGTGGGCAGTCTGTTGTATTTTTGTGTTATGGGTCATCCTATAATTAGGGGTACATTTAGAATTTGACAGTGTGAAGAAAAAAGTTTTCCTTTTTCCCAAAAAACCAAACATGACCTTACATAGCTGCTTTGAAATAATCTATGATCTATAGGAATATGTGGATTAAATTACCATCTATGTTTGCTACTGTCCACCATGTTACCTTACTGGGTAACACAGTTGACAAGTAACTTAGTTGACATTTTTAGTATTTTGGGGCTATACGCAACATTGAAGCCTAGAACTACTGAGCATATGGTATGTTTAGAAATGTTTTCATAAACAAAACGTACATTTTAGTTCAATTGTCTTGTTAAAATTTGCAGCAATAATACTTGTGTAACACTGCTGACAGTCAATTAATCCACACTTGACAAAGGTTTGCTAGTTTAACCGATATTAGGGAATGACAATGATTTTTTGGACACAAAACAAGTTATATCACAATAAACACATTATTTTTGAACAGCACACCCAGATGTCTTGATAACCTAATCTAACTGAAAGCAAAACAATGAAATGAATTTATACTTGAGGTCATTTTCATGCTTAAATGCAGAGTAGGATGAGCAGCTTTACAAAATCAGACAGGTGAATACCAAGGTTGAATGTGATATGAACATCATTTTTGAAGAAACGATATGGCTTTTTCAACATATAGTAGTGTGACTGGGGAAAATATAATTGTGTACTTAAGCATCTGGGCTTTATCATGAAGAAAATATATTAAAAATATACTTCACGGACAAGAGATGTACCCACAATTATAGAATGATCTTTAAGATTACCTTTCTATGATCTGTACGCCACCTAAATTAGCTTCTGTCAGTTTCTAGCTTCTGTTTCTATTAGGACACAGATAGCAGCAAAAGGTAACTGCGGAGGAAAAAGTTATCCCACTATAGGTCATGAAATGGGTGTTCGGATGGAACGGAGTAAGATAGAGTTACAAATAATAAAGTTAGTTTAAATAGAAATGTAAATCCACCTTATTTTTCCCATAAGAGCGGGCAAGGCCATTTGTAAATTTTATGGCTCTGGCTTCCAGTCTCATCCACGTCCAGCTATTTTAGGTGTTCAAAACAGCTTATTTTGCTGCTTGATATTGCAAATTTGTGTGTCTTACTATATTATTTTAATGTGTTATCTTAATTATGAACACACTGGTTTGTAGTGCAGTTTTACCGTTTACTGCATGTTGTTATTCTTGTTGTTATTCTATTTTTTTACCTTCTATTGGTGCTAATCATCTATGGGACGGATTCATTTTTTAGATCACAGTGTATTTAGAATCTAATTGCACTCCTGCACATATACTGTATAGCAACATTAATCAAGATGTAATTTATAATAAACACCAATAGAGGGCGCTTTAGGCACTGATAAAAAATCAGTAATAATCTCGCATAACACTGCTACTGTGCTTCCTTCACTGGCTACATCTGTATGTCAGGATGAAGTTTAAAGAACTTGTTTTAAATGGACATCCACCTATGTACAATCCATGCTTATTCCCGGACCATGACTTGCCCAAGCTGACCCTCCTCCAGCAGGACTAAGGGCTTTATGTCCTCACACCCTAATGGTGGTATCAACCTCCGCTCAATTTTCAGGTGCAGACTCATGACTCACCTTTTTTCAGCAATACTTGGAATATATGTGTGATCTTATTTGTACTAACTTTAGTTATTTAATGTTTTTTTCTTTTATTGTAACTGTAATAGGTTTATTGCACTAGAGAGCACTTGTATTTGTACAGGAAGTACTTCTTTTCCTCCTCTTCTCTCTGAATGACATCTGTTGAAGTTTCATGTGAAATTAAAAAGCACTTTTTGCAAGACAGTCCGAATAAAAGTTTAATAGACTAAATGAAAGTTAAAATTTTCATTTAAAATTCCTATCAAATGGGTTTTATTTTTTCATAATTGCAGCTTCACTCTGAGGTAAAA
>JAHKKF010376247.1:0-14704 GCA_019740295.1 Labeo calbasu | reverse complement strand
GAAAAAAAGATTTGTTCATTTTGCTGAACGAGACTCAAATCAATCAAATCGATGAGACTCAATCACGTGTAAGTTCATCTTCTGTGTACTGAGTATGGCGAAAAACTTTCTTGCACTTGCACTTTCTTAGTCTTTGCGCGTTCGCTTTGTAAACAAAGTCTGTAGTTCCGCGTGACCTTTCGATGTGATTCAATAGTACGTAGCGTTGTGAACACACATCCCAGAGCCTGTGCTACACCAGCTTTTGTGCTTAAAAAGTATAAAAAATGTTATTTCCCAAAAGAAATGACCAATCGTTTCACTAGATAAGACCCTTCTTCCTCGACTGGGATCGTTTAGAGCCTTTGAAGCTGCACTTAAACTACATTTTGGAAGTTCAAAATCGGGGCACCATATCAGTCCGTTATGTTGAGTAAAATCCTGAAATATTTTCCTCAAAAATCAATTTCTTCACGACCGAAGACAGAAAGACATGAACATCTTGGATGACAAGGGGGTGAGTACATTATTAGTGAATTGTTGTTCTGGAAGTGGACTTCTCCTTTAAGGGAACATTCCATTGTATCATTATTTAAACATTATGTGAATGTAACATTTGAATATTCTCTGAACAGTCTGATACAAGTAGCAACATTTTAAAAAATGTTTAATGAATGTATTTGTTTCAGAACGTTCAGAGAACATTCAAAAGTAACATTTCTGTAATGTTTGCAAAATAACAAAATGTAGCGTTCCCTTAATGTTCATAATGTTTTCATTACGTAGTGTTCTCAACATTTCTGTTAGCTGCGAAAACAACGTATAAGTGAACGTTTTGAAAACATTACTAAAGACCAGAAAACTCTGTGAAACCTTGTGTTAACATTCCTGGAAGTCTGATTTTTCAAATTTTTTAGTCTCAAATCTGATCATCAGGATCTTTTGATCTTTCTCAGTCATCACTGGATTGCATTTTATGTTTGGATCATTTCAATCTCATCTTACTAACACACATTATTGGAGATATAGAGTGACCAGTTTTTACATCATTTTATGTCAGTATCTGCTCTACTATTATTAAGATCTCATTGATTTACATTACAAGCAGCAGAATTTCATCATATAAATGTCACCATCTGCAGCGAATTTATATATTTGAGTCACTGAATAAAACCGAGCTGATTTTCCTCTATTTTCTCCCTATATCAGACTATATGAGCCATAAAAGCCTGATGATCACATGTGATATTCAAAACAAATTATAGACATAATGTCAGCAAAATGTTCCATTTCAAAAATGTGAATGTTTCTGACTCATTATTTAGTGTAGAGATGTGTTAATGTTGTATGTGGAGCTGAAACACACTTTCAGAGTTTCCTCCTGATGACTGTGGCTGGCCGGCGGCGAGAGGCGCTGATGCTCTGAGCTCTGACATTTCCACTGTGCTCTGGATCACTCTGATGCTCCTCAGGCTCCACTGAGGGACTGTCTGACCCCATCATCGTCCTCAGGTGGACGGAGCATCAACACACGCTGACGGGAGTCAGTCATTCCCGTCCTGTTCCTCCAGAGATCCGCTGTCACGCCTGATATCAGCATCTGAGAGATCAGAGATTCACATCAGTGTGAGACGCAGAGTCAACCTGCAGAAGTCATACAAACTAATACAAATACAAGATAAACATTTATTTTGATGAATCCACTCACCACTATATATATGCCTATATTAAGGTTAGAGCACCCTCAGTGATTTGATTCTGGAGCCGGGCCTGACTTTTACTATAGTAAAACCTTGGTTAATTTTCGGGTAAGGCATTTTTATTTGTGTATACTTACTTTTTTCTTTGTCTTGTTTTTATAACTGTACTGTACTGCCTTAATGGTTTGATGTTTTCTACTGTTTAAGAAAAAAAGATTCGTGAAATGCTCCGAAATCCTGATCTGAAACAAACTAAAGTCCCGAACTAAATAAAATGATTCGCGAACCCGCATCAAAGTACTGATCTGAATCAAATGATTCGCCATCCGCGCTATAAGGTTTCGATCTAAAGCAAAAGATTCGCGAACCCGCTCCGAAGTTCTGATTTAAATCAAATGATTCGCGATCCATCATTATTCAGATCAGGACTCAGAACGCGGATCACGAATCATTCGACATCGGAACTTCGCGGATCGCGAATCATTTGATTAATTCAATTCGCGAAATGATTCACGAACCCGTGCCGATCTGAATCAAATGATTCGCAGTCCACGCTTTAAAGTTCAGAAACAGTGATTCGCGAACAATCATTCTTCAGATCAGGACTGAGAGCGCGGATCACTAATCATTTGACATCGGAACTTCGCGTATCGCGAATCATTTGATTTAGATCAAGACTTCAAATCGCGAATCATTTGAATAATTTAATTCACGAAATGACTCACGAACCGGTTCCGATCTTAATCAAATGATTCGCGATCCACGCTATAACGTTCAGAACCGAACAATGATTCGCGAACCATTATTCAGATCAGGACTCGGAGCGCGGATCACGAATCATTTGATATCGGAACTTCGCGTATCGCGAATCATTTGATTTAGATTGGGACTTCAAATCGCGCATCGCGAATCGCGAATCATTTGAATCATTCAATTCACGAAATGATTCACGAACCCGTTCCGAGCTAAATCAAATGATTTGCGATATGTGATCCGATTGAAGCGCTATGAAACAGTGAATCATTTTGCGACTAATGGTTTAATTTATTCGGAGTTTCGAAAAGCTCCGTTTCACCAATCACCATGCGTGCTTTTTAATCATTACAAGCAATTCGAAAACGAACGGCTTTTTAAAATTTGATCTGGTGTTTGCTAGTAAATCGCTTCAAAGGAATGATCGACGTGACGAGTTTGAATCAATCGGAGCGGTTCCAGCGTAAATGACTCACTCAGTTGATTCGGTTCATCTGTTCCTCTTTTCTCGTCTTCAGTCACGTTTACACGACACTGTCAGTACTACTACTGGCTTAGCTCGTTAGTTTTAAGACATTAACTGAAATAATTGCATGAAAAGATTGAAAAAAAAACACTTATTTCATAGATATGTTGTCTTTCAATAATTCAAGCACTTTTCAAGTACAATATTGCTATTGTCAAGGGTTTTCCAGACTTAAAGTACTTTAAGCACCTTGTACGAATGATGTGAATGTCATGGGACAAAAAACAAAAACATTTAGGCTACCATTTTTAATTAACATGGCTGAATGTGTATGTTTGAAAAAAAAATTATAATCAAAAAGTTTTATGTATTATTTTTCAATAAATTCTTGTTTTTTTGCTGTTTCTATGTTGTTTGGCAATGTTCTATTTATGTGAAGAGGACTTTTCCTGCCTAATCAAATTAATAGAGAATGTTAGTGTGATAATGTGTGTTGTGGGAACATTCTGGGAACCAAAAAATGCTAAATAAACAAACACAAATTGGATTGGATTGAAAATGTGCTGAAATGTTGAGAAATTACCTCTAAACACAATCAGGAGCTTTTCACTTCCAGCAGAGACACTGCAATGACCTGAAAGACAGAAAAACCTTCACAGTTTAACAAAACACCTCTGTACATGACAGGAAGACAGGAACTTAATCAATCATGGTACTGTAGCTTTGGTTAGCGTGGTATTGTAAGTCATTCTACAGCACAGGTGTCCATTTTATCATATGATGATTCTTTTGTCTTCAGTCATGAGTCGTGATGTAGATTTGAATTGGCTGATGTTTGTGTTCAGTCTCTGAACGCAGGAACACGAGTCGAGTCTCATCACAAGTTTGAATGTCAAAAGCTTTAAATGATCTCAGTGTTAAATCATCAAAACATCTGATGTGAACATGACATGCTGAACTTCAAGAAGCGTTTTTGAAGAACTTTTATGATTTTTACCAGGATGTGTGTGTTTGCTGAGAGGCAGATGGCAGGCAGGACTCGTATTGATTCCGGGAGAAGCGCAGGAATTACAGGGATCCGATCGGCTCTGTGTGTGTGTGTGTGTGGCCGTATCAGATTTCTCTGCCTGTCTTCCAGTCTAATGCACAGCTAATAACAGAGGTCAACACAGCGGCGAGTCTGTACAGCTCAGCTAATGGAGAAGCCTTCAGATGACAGAGGAACACACAACACACACACTCAAAGCCAAAGTAATCATTGACAAGAGACAAAGAAAAATACTGAGGAAAAAATCCACTGCGTCGAGCAGAAATGACATTTTGAGAATAGCTAATAATGTAATTATATTACTGAACATATGCACAACAAAAACATATGGATGTAAAGACACTAACAGAACCGTTACTGAATGCTTCATGTGAATAACAAACTGAAATTTAAATCGTTATTTGCTGAAAACAAACGGCCTGTCGCCATGGAAACCGCATCAGCACCACTTCCTCCAGAGAATGTTAAAATCAGTCATAAGACAAGATAAACAACAGCGGTTGACATCATTAATGTTGACTCTGTTATTGCACTTCTCTGGGGGACACTTCTCAACGTTTGAGCGCCAATGAGACCGAGAGGGGTTTCAACTTCATGGTTATTCATTTCTAAGTAAAACCATAAAAAACATTTATGTTATTTGAAACAAAACAAACACTGAAATGAAGTAAACTATTCAAAAATGTATTTTGAGCTAGTGGCCAAGGCAACATTTTAAACATTTAAAAATAAATAAAATGTATTTAAAAAAAACTATTATATATATATATATATATATATATATATATATAAAAATAAACTTTAACTAAAATTAAAATGAAAACATGAAATATGAAAACATGAAGAAAAAAAAAATTGATGTTCTTCCTCAGTGTTTTGGTCTTGTTTTCCAGCACAAATTCTTAAATCAAGATACATTTACTTCAGAAGCACAATAACAGAAGGTAAGCAGACAAACTGATCCAAATGAAGTGAGTTTATGCTTAAAACCAGAGCAAACATCAGCAGATGGGCTCAGAAAAATACACTTCAGGAAAAACAAGCTGATTTTCAAAGCCAAATGGCTGATATTTGATCTCATTTGAAGCATAAACTCACTTCAGATTCATTTCTCTTATTTCACATTATTGTGCATGTAAACATCACTTTTCGTAGTGTGCTGTTATGATACATCCCATTACATTAAACATTTGTTCAGAGTTTTCTCAGAATGTCAGCACAAACATACATTTACTAAAACATTTGAGTTGGATGTTTGCCTGATGTATTTCAAATGTTGCAACTTGTTTCAGAACATTCCGAGAACATTCAAAAGTAACATTCCCGTAATGTTCACAAAATGATATAACTGAACGTTACTTTTTTAAAACGTTTAAAAAGAAACATTTAGAGAACACTCAGAAATCACATATTCATAACGTAATGGGAACACTCCTAGAACATTATGGTTAGCTGGGCGATTGAACTGAAGTGAATGAAAGTGAATTGCGAGATGAAGATGATTTCAGCGACCGCAGGGAAAGAGATTTGAAAGCGACTGAAGTGAAGCAGAAAACTGCTGAAATGTGTCTCTGTAAAGCTGCTTAAGAGCTGAAAGTCCTTCCGCAGCTTCTGAAGCACAAACTCGCACAACTTACAGGATTAATTAAGCAGAAAGTGCTGATGCTTCACCAGAGCGAGAGATTCTTTCATTCGCAGCTCAGCTGCAGACGATTCAGGAATACAAACGTACAAGTCTCTTATAAACGACTCATTTATGAAGCGCTCTTGAGCAACTCTGTTAATAAAGATATAAAGACACATCCTACTGACTCACTCCGAGTTCATTGTGTTCACTTTTATAATTCGGCATCCAAACACACCTGGAGTCTGAACAAGTGAAGCTGTAAGTTGAGGCGGTGCTGATGCGGTTGTCATGACGACGAAGCTGTAAATTAAGAGAAAAGAAACTTAACATCCACATAATTCAGCAGTGACTCAGAATCCAGTATTGACTAAAAACATGATTCCTTACCGTTCAGATCATTAAAAGTGAGGATGAGGAGGGTCCGGCGGCCGCGCTGATCTTCATCTGAGCCAGCGCACTCTTCTGTAATGATGCTGCGTCACACACTGGGCTTTGTGATCAGTTGGATTTCGCTCAGAACCAAATAAGCAACACAAAATATATACAGAGAGAGATTCGACTGATGGGACTGAGCTTTCTCTTCGACAGAAAAGCGATAGTGGCTGCAGCCTTGCTGTCTGGTTTAGATCAAGCGGTGAAAGTTTTGTCCGGTTTACCTCTTCTGGAAAATGTTATTATTGTCGAGATGAGTGAATGCTAACTGAGAAAACTCTAAATATGGACCTTTTCACATTTTTTGGGTTCTCAGAAGTGTAAATATCACAATACATTTAAAAAAAAAAAAAAAAAAAAAAAAAAAAAAAGGCAACATTAAATTTAGATTAACATTAGAAATTTCAGTTTATCTTAAATTATAGATACATTTATTTATTTATTTACTTTTGACACATTTATATTTAATATTTTAAATACTTAAATAATATTAATATACTTAATTACTAAAATAAAATCTGTGGTAAAGATAGTAAACGAGTAAAACAAGTAAAAATACTAACACATTGAAGGCACACAAATATTAGCACAATCATGGAAACACAAAAAAAATGCAATAAATATTCATTTAACAATATAAGACATAACATAAAACCTTAATGTAAAGAACTGACAAGAGAAACAAAGAAAAAAACATCAATTGTCAGCTAAGAATGTAAATAAGTTGTTGTTTTTTTCACTTCCAAAAACTAGACATGTAAATTGCTATGTTAAATCTAAAATTATTTAGAAGAAGCATTTTTGGTTCCTCAAAGAACCTTTCAGGGTTGCTTTTTTTTTTTTTTTTTTTTGTAAAATAATGACTTTTCCTTAGTGTGAAGACATTTGTACTAATCTATAAAGTATTTTCCACTAAAAAAGCTATGGTTCCATGAACACTGTTGGGAAAATGTACTTTTATAAACAGCAGTGCATTATAATATTGCATTACTCCATAAAAGGTAACTAACTGCATTACTTATCTACTCAGACATTTTGTTGCAAATTTAAAAGGTAATGTGTTACTTTATTAGTTACTTTAAAAAAGTAATCTGATTACATAACTCATGTTACTTGTAACGCTTTACCCCCAACCCTGACCGTTACATAAAAATCATGTAAAGAATATTTAAATAATGAAATTTATATTTGGTATATGACATTTAAAAAAAAAATGATAACATGAAAAATAACTTAGATCTACGGTGTTAATAACTGTGTAAACATGTCATCATATTATTATCCACACACACTGTAAAAAGCAAGCTGTGGAGAGCTTCACACTTTTAGAAGTAGTTTTTTCTTCATTGTTCACCAGCAGGCCCGTATAAAAACAACTTACATAAGCAGAAGCGATTCTAGCATTGAGCTCAGAAAGCAGTGAAAGACGGCCTGCGGCGACGCGTCTCTCTCTATCCGTCCCTCCATCTCCAGCGCTTTCTCTCACAACAAAGTGTTGATGTGGAAATCAGCTGGAGGGAAATGTATTCTCTCTCACACACAAACACACAGGCAAAAATAATCCTGCATTTGAAAGCAATAAACATGGAAATCACCTGCAGTTACTCGGGTGTTTTTGAGTGTGTTTTTGTTTCATCTTTATGCCTCGAGTATCAGCAAAACTATTTCAGCTTTTCAAATCATGTTCTGAAACCAGAAAACAATACATGAAGACTGACTGTGTGTTTGTGAATCATGACTAATGTAACTGACTAAATGAATCAGGTGTCACATGAATTTCATGACGAAACGCCTGACGAACACAGAACGACTGAAGCGGCTGCATTTCTTCAACGCAAATCTCAGTCAGCTCATCATTCTGAGCACAAAATTCTAAAGCTAAACCAGATTCTGATCGACTTTTGTCTTTCAGTGTACAAAACACATTAAAGTGTACACTGTGAAAAAAGTGTTATGCTTTAAATATGTAAATAAGACATCATTTGTTTACATTTGCAGAACAGAAATCTAAACATTGGTTCAAAATTCTTGTTTGATTATGGTGACATATTAGAGTTAAAAGGTTTTTATATGAGGGATTTGGATTTCTCTTTTTTTAAATCACTCTGTAAATCAGAAAATACTGTAAAACAGACAGTAGAAAATACATTTTCGCCATGTTATTATGAATAAAATGTTATATACATCAGTGTCAATGATTTATGAACAGGACCCTCGGTAAAAACCTTCAAAATATATATAACTCAAAGTTTTGGTGTAAGTTCTGCTGAAGTGGAGAAACAAGCTCACTGCCTCTAAAAAATCCATTTTTGCCATGTTTTTATGAATAAAATGTTGTATAAATCAGTGTGAATAACATACAAACAAACCCTTCTATAAAAACCTTCAGAATATAGATAGGAATAAAACTCTACGTTTTGGTGTATGTAAGTGCTGCTAAGGTGAAGAAAAACCTCACCGTCTTTAAAACTATTAATTTTCACCATGTTTTAGGGAATAAAATGTTGTAGAAATGAGTGTGAATGAAATATGGACAAACCCTTCTATAAAAACCTTCAGAACATAGACAGGAATAAAACTCTAAGTTTTGGTGTTTGTAAGTGCTGCTGAAGTGGAGAAACAAACTGTCCACCTTTAAAAATGTGCTTTTTCGCCATGTTTTTATGAATAAAATGTTGTAGAAATGAGTGTGAATGACATATGAACAAACCCTTCTATAAAAACTTTCAGAATATTGCTAGGAATAAAACTCTAAGTTTTGGAGTATGTAAGTGCTGATAAAGTAGAGAAACAAACTCACTGCGTTTAAAAATATGCATTGTCACCATGTTTTTATGAATAAAATGTTGTATAAATGAGTGTGAATGACATATGAACAAACCCTTCTATAAAAACCTTCAGAATAATGCTAGGAATAAAACTCTAAGTTTTGGAGAATGTAAGTGCTGCTGAAGTGGAGAAACAAACTCCTAAATATAGGTATTAGAATTTAAATCCATAGACGCAAATCGATAACGTGCTATAACAAACACCTAAATGTGTATTTTGGATGTTTTCCTTCCACTAGTCTGAAATAAGACATGTTATGGAAGCAAAACAGACCAAAATCTCAAAATTGACCAGAGCATGAAAAAACAATAGCTCTGCAGTAAATTGTCAAAATAATTTAAACCTAAATATTTTAAATTTAAATTAAACTTAAGTTTTTGTGTAACTGGATTTTTGAAATACAGCATCAGATGTCACATAATTTACGCTATCAGCCACTACCTCACGACACACACACACACACACACACACACCACAATAGTCATGATAGAAAACATCACAATATCATTGTGACTGAAACTGGGTCAGGGGTGTGAGAGAGAAACAGCAAATCTACATGTTTCTAGTTTTCCACAGAATTCATGAACCCAAGACAAAAAAAAATTAATAAAAACATCAAGTAATGAGAGAGGGAGAATTATGATATCAATATGACTGTACATGATTATGATCGATATATAAAGAGAAGAGTAGAAAGCATGAAAACAGTTGCTATGGTGATATGAGGGTCAGACGGCGACACACTAATGAGCAGCTTGGATCGAGCCTGTGAAACCAAGAAAAAAAGCCTTTGAACTGGACACAAGAGCTCTGAATGGCTCGAACAAACCGCTCCGAGTCTGACTGTGATAATGACCGAGACAAGCTCAATTACAGCCGCTTCACAGCCGCCCATGAAAGAGGAACGAGCTGCGAATCCATACAGACGATCTGCTGCGACCACAGAGAGAAGGTCAGAGATAAAGAACCGTCATACATTTGAAAGACAGACTTCACTTATCATTACTGTGAGGTCACGACCTCTTAATGACGCGTCATGATCAGTAAAATACATGCACACTAAAACACGTGATTCTCTGTCCTCTGATGCTGTTTACGTAATTAGAGGACAAACGGAAATGCAAAAGAAAACAAAAATCTATGAAAAATTTGTAATTTTGTAAAAATGTAATTTTCAAATTGAAGAGATCAAATATTAAATATAATATAAAACATTATATTTGACAAGAAATGAAGCCTATTTTTAGGCCATCAAGTGTTTTGCATTGTGCATCATGTTAATGACAAATCCAATCGAAATTCTCATTATTTTTCTCATTATTTCTCATGTAATTCAGTAATGAAAATTGTGGTATGGGGAAAAAAATAATTAAAATGAGCTGAAATTAAAAAGTCTATTTTTAGGACCATTAAGAGTTTTGCTGTGTGCATCATGTTTATGACAATCAAACCCTACAATTTCATTATTTTTCTCATTATTTCTCATGTCAAACATTAATGGAAAAAAGGGGGAAAAACTGAAATGAGCTTAAATGAAATATAAAGCCTATTTTTAGGAGCATTAATTATATTCAAAACAATTAAACTTCAAACTCTCATTATTTTTCTCAGTATTTCTCATGTAATACAATAATGAAAATCATCCGTCTGAAAAAATATCAAATGAAAATATAAAATGAACTTCAATTAAGCTTTGTAAACAAACATCACTCAAAATATACCATAAAGTATATTTTACTTTTATGATTAACTTATACAACAGGGTTTGTACATATACTGTAAAATGAAATTCCAGGACTTTTCAAGCACTAATTTTTTGATTATCAAGGACTTCAATCAGAGATCTCACTTATCAAATAATGTCTTATCTTTCAAATTCTTAAAAAAAAGATACATACATAAATAAAAATATTTTAATAAAACAAAATGGCAAAAATAAAGTAAAGCACATGCAAAGTATGCAATGATGTCAACTTAAACAAACAAACAAAAAAAAGAAATAAAGCACATAACATTTAAAATGGATATTGGTAGGGATGTCATATTGTCTCTACTAAATTCTACACCCTTGAAAATCACAACAAGTGTCCAGAAACTATAGATCTCTCCTTAAACATGATGAGAGATCAAACAACAGATTCATGAGTTCATCCAAATTTCACAAAAACCTTATGGATGTAATTATAATATAAGTCAGACACTGAAGTGAGTTGCTGTTGTCTCTTCTGAGGAAGATCCATTCATTTGTTTGCCAATGAACCACATAGAGATATTTTAAACATATTTACTTATGTTCATCTGATCTCATTTTGAAAGTGACTTTTCCTTCTGTTTCAAAGATGTTTTTTTTTGGATTGTTTGACTTCTCAACAGAGAATATAGGAAAATAGAACTTAATTTGTATTTCCTTTTATGCAGATCGCAAATTCAATTCATTCGATTTGTGAAATGATTCACGAACCCGCTCCGAAGTTCAGATCAATGATTCACAATACGTGACCACAGACCATGAATCACTCAATTCACGCAATGATTCACAAACCCATTCCGATCTGAATCAAATGATTCATGATACGCAATCTGATTGGAGCGCTTCGAATCATTTTGCGACGCAATGCTTTAACTGATTCGGAGTTTCGGTTTCTACCATCACTATACAGTACATGCTTTTTAAAATCATTACAAGTGATGACGAATTTCAAAAATCAATGGCTTTTTAAATTTTTTTGCTAGTGAATCGCTTGAACTGAATGATCGAAGTCACGAGTTTGAATCAATCTGAGCGGTTCCAGCGTAAATGACTCACTCAATTGATTCGGTTCATCTGTTCCTCTTTTTGTGTCTTCAGCCATGTTTACACGACACTGTCAGTACTACTATTGGCTTAGCTCGCTAGTTTTATGACATTAACTGAAATAAGCAGAAAAGGTATGTTTTTTGAATTGTTGAATTTTGCATGAAAAAAAATGTGTTTTAACACATTTCATAGATGCACTTTCTTTCAATATGCAAGCACTTTTTAAGTACCTCTTCAGAAATATAGCTATTTTCAAGGGTTTTCCAGTCCTTAAAAATCAAAAAGTCAAGCTCTTTAAGCACATTGTTAGAATCCTGTTATAATTAAACATCGTCAGTGTTTATTTTCCTTATTTTATTTTACTAATAAAATATTTTGCAATTTAACATTTTATTTTTAGACTACAATGTTTAAATGTCATCACAATGTCAAGACAAAAATCTTAAAAGAAGCTCATTTTAAAGCAAAATATGCTTTGTTTTTGTTTGAACTTTTTACATTTTGCAAACAAATTAAAATACTTCACAATTTATTTTTTTTAAGCTTTACGCTTTTTTAAGCTTTATTTTATTTCAAGCAAAATGCAATTTGTCATAAATTCTGTTGATTTTGAGCTGAATTACGAGCTGCACATGATTAGTTTCAGACAGATAAATGTCAGGTTGGCCTGTTGTTCATCTGAACGCACAGATCTTGAGATGTTTTCTGTTATGATGTTTATGATTTATTGATAGATGGATAGTGTTTTTGTGACCCTGACGTGTCTGATCAGGGTGTTTGTGAGTGTTTGAGACGAGCTGGTGTTATACTTTCAGCCGCAGTGACTCACAAGCTCACAGAAACTCCCGCGGCTTCCCCTGCATGTGTGTCACACAGACACAGACATCCTGAACATGAAAGCTCACGCAGCTGAACGCACACGTGATATGACAACATTTCACAATCAACATGAACACGCACACATCTAATCAGACAAACGAGTTCACATGCAGCGCATGCAGAAACACACGGGACGATTATGGGATGGACGTGCAGGTGTCTCTGTTGCCCAGCAACGGTGCCAAAAAAGATGCTTAGCGCTAAAGAAACAAACACAGAAAACGGAGAGAAACTCCTGAGAGCCTGACAGATTCAAACACGTCTGATGAAGATCCTTACACAAGTGTTATAGTCACTACAGTCACTTTCTGCGAGTTTTATCAATTTAAGCTTAATTTAAGACTTTTTATAACCAAAAGATAAAGATAAAACTGGATTTCTCAGTATTTTTGCCTTGTTTTCCAGTGCAAATTACTAAAGATATTCAAATCAAGATTTTAATATATCTTTTTTTAGACTTATTTTGCAATTTAATGCCATAACTATGCATTTTTGCTTTGCAAACTTTCTGCTCTAATTTAAAATCTGTAAGATCTTCAATTGTGGAAAAAATTAAGACAGAACATTAATTGACAGTCACAAACACTGTAAAACTTTAAAATTATGATGATATTTTTACACACTGATCAAATCCAACAAGCAACAACGGCGAAAATACAGCAAAACACACAAATACTTAAAACAAGTTGTAATCTCACAGTAATTCAATGTGCTTATGACAAAATGTTCACAAAAATTTGAACCTTTTTTTTAAGGAAAACACTTAAAATGAAAGTCAATGGGATCCCAAAACAAACTGGACTTACAAAAAAACTAAATTTCTCAGAATATCTTCTATTATTTTCCACTGAACAGAGTCATATCAGTACATTTTGACTTTAGCATGTAAACAAATTTATATTTTCCAGATGTCACGTCAAACTCGTCTGATTGATGAACGTGACGTTCAGATAATACTTCAAGAGTCATCAAATCTTCATATTCACCAGATAAAACACTAACGAGCGTCTGAATCACATCTGACTCTGATTCTCATTAAACGAACACAACTGAGGGAAAAGAACTGTGCAAACTCATTTACGCCACCTGATTTAATTTCACATAAAACCAGACACTAATTGAACCAATCACATGATCAGATAAACGAGGCTGCCGTATTTACAGTCTGTGAGCTTCGTTCATTAAACACAGATGATTCACTGATTCATTCTGCTCGTGTTTCAGAAACGAGTCTCAGTGTGTGTGTGTTTGAAACCAATGTTTCTCTGATTTACAAACAATCACCGTCTCATATGGAATGCTAATGTGTGGAACATCATAATTAAATTATAAAGGCTAATCATATGAATAAAGTTATATTACAACAATATCAACAAAACATGATCACTTCATTTTCTACAGGATTCAACAGATGACAAACACACACTCTGAGCACATAGAGAAATAAAACACGCACACACACACACACGGTTATAGGATGTTCACATCATGTCAGAATCAGCATATATACATTTATATGGTAATTCTGCCATAATGTGAAAGCACCATTAATCTCTCTCTCTCTCTCACACACACACACTGTCTCTCTCTCTCTCTCGGACTGATCCGTGACCTTTAAAGTTCTTGATGTGATTCATTTTCATTTGATTGGCGTTAAAACAGGAACGAAGCTGAAATAATTTATACAGTCTGTAAAAGTGTCTGTAAAAGTGTGAAGGTTAGACAAAACACACACGTCCATTTAGTCCCACTGGACGTCTCGAGTGTTTAAATGGGTTAGTTGGACACTAAACGCCCCACGTGTGACGATGTGGTCCAGTGAACAGCTTCTCAACACATATACAAAAACACGAAATCCATCTCGTCCTTCACCATCATGTGACCCATGAGAATCGAGTCCAGTCACAGTCTGATATCCCAGAATGAGCGTGTCAGGAAAGAGTGATGGATTGAATCAGTGACATGTGCTGTAAGGTGCCGTCACCTCTGAGAAAGTCAAAGTGCGTGAGAAAAAATCCAAACGCTCAGGTACCGTCAGTGATGGACGGACGGATGGGTTGAACTGATCCAGATCTGAGTGATCAACGACCGCTGACGTGACTGTGACACGCACACACCTTCAGATCCTAAAAATAAATACATAAAATGTAAAATATATATTATTTATTATTTCTAAAATCTGATTGTATGTATG
>JAHKKF010376245.1:0-10194 GCA_019740295.1 Labeo calbasu | reverse complement strand
TTTTGAATTTTAATGAAAATGTTATCATTTATTATTTATTAGCAGTAATATTTAGCAGTATTTTGTTAACAATAATAAAACTTCCAGAGTTGAGAAACACTGTAATGCTGATTGTTCCCAAAGAATGTAAATACATCAGCTGTTGAAATCAACTTCTGGTAGTTATAACACTTGCAGGATATTTAAAGTCATAAAAGAGCTAATAAAGAGCTGTTTGAGTTACTTTGAGTCTTGATGGCAGAGATAAAATGAATATTCAACCTATTTAAAACTCCACAGAAACATGTTTTACAACCATATATTTATTTTTTTCCATTTTAATTAATTGCTGATGTTCCCATTTGAATTCTACAGCAAAGGTGTGTTTGCATTTCCATTTGTAATGTATGTGATCTCATGCAATCATCTTAAAATCATTTGTTTTACTCAAATTTTCGTTTTACAGGAAAATCAACAAAACTAACACACTCCATTCAAAACTCCCACCACCAACGCCACCGCAGTCGAGCACAGTATGTGAAATTTACTTTACCAATCAATTTGTACAATAAATGTGACAAATACGCCTACTTCATATTTCTCTTTCAGAGCTACTTCTGTGGGAGATATCACAACTGTCTTCAACACAGAGTATTCCAAGCTAGCATCATCATGCTGGTAACAACCATGGCTCTTTGGTGAGATGTTCTTCTTAAGTAAATGGTATCTTAAATGTTATATTGTGTACAAGATCAGATGGAGCAACACAGCAAATCTGGAACCTCCTATTTGAAATGGATAGAGCACTCTGGCCCGCAAGATCCATTTTCCTGCAGTTTAGCTCCAACCTTGATCAAACTCACCTGCCTGTAACTTTCTAGTGATCCTAAAGACTTTGATGAATGTGTTCAGGTGTATTTGATTAGGGCTGGCGCTGAACTTTGCAGAAAAAATGATCTAGCTGGCCAGAGTTGAGAACCCCTGGGAGAGAGAACAGGCGATTGCTACTGATTGCTACTGCATTGTGACTTACATATACTGTACAGTTTGTTTTTTATATATATATATATCTACAGTATTTTCTTAGGATTTTTACAGAGGGGTTTGTTCAAATATCATTGTCTCTTTTATGTAACATTTTATTCCTATAAATTTGATGATTTTTTGCACAAAAGTTTCTGGAGTGATAAACTGAGATATTCAAAATCCCCTCTGTAAAATCTTTAAATTACATCCAATTAATGAAACAAGAATTTTGGCCCTTGGTTTATCCAATTTTCAGTTTTCTGCATATTTAATAAGATAATACATTTTTAACATAATATTTAAGAAAACGTGTAATAATAAAAATTATATTAAAAAAAAAAATATTGTCTTAATGAACTGTGAACAATCATCTGGGAAACATGGTGATATCTATTAATTTAAAATATTTTAATTTAAATTTTACCCTATTCACCTGTATTGTCTTGCTTTAATTCCTTAATTTCCAGTAAATCTATAGTTGTTGAAAAAGCTCATTCGCTCAAATTAACATAATTCCCCTTCTAGGGAACTCGTGCTGTGTCTTCTAGCTGACACTATGGCGACTGTCGCCAGCAGGACCGGTATCTGAAGCACATGAGAAACAACTCCAATCGCATTGGCCCACATAGCCTGTGACGTCTCAGGGGGGTTGCTCGGAAGTATAAGAGGGTGTCTGCTGCACACATTATCAACTTTTGTTGTCTTCAGGAGCCGTTTGTTTGACAGTGCCTACCAGATCATTCATTGGGACTGTAGGCAGGAAGGCCGCCCATGGCAGATTAGACGTGTGCTTTCTGGCTGGTCATGAACTTCCCTTCACCAGGAGGTCTTCCCTTACGTCCTGACCTCCACACAGAGCTAGTGAGATCATGGGACGAGCCATATTCAGCTTGGTTGCATTTTCTTCAACATGCGGATTATCCTGATATTGAGGGTGTGGCTAATCGCGGATGCTTAAAAATGCGCCCTGTGAAGGGTGAGCCGTCTTCCTAAAAAACTCATGCTCTGCCATCCAGACCCCTTTAGGGCACGTCTGAATGGCAGGACATTTGTGGCAGCAGGTCAAGCTGGTGGAGCCTTGGACACAATGACTGTGTTACAAGCTTACCAAGCTAACTTGCCCAGAGACCTAGATGAGGGTAGGGTTTGTCTCCTGAGGTAGTCGAGGAACTGCGCCGCACCACGGACTTGGCTCTTCGCGCTATCAAGCAGTGGTGGCCCTCCAGGTTTTTCAGCACCTCCTTTGAGGCGGTGGTCAAGAAGTTCAGGGGGGCGAAGGCACGTTCCGCTGCCTTTCAGGAAGTTCATTCCCCGTTGTCCCAAGTCTTCCTCTAAAACCTCTGAGGGGGCTGGTCTGTCACAATCTGGGGATAACAGGCAGGATCAGACCTGTAGTGTGGACACTCTCACCCCTCCTCTCTCTAGGAGTTGGCCGCAGAGGCAGGCGAGTGCTAAGAGACACTGCTTACATTGGGTTCTGAGGCTGGACTAATGTTGTTATTATGTGTTTCGCTTGTTGGTGAACTATTGACTGAAGGTCTGGTCTCTCCCTTGTGATGTAGGATATTTTGAAGTACTCTGTGATCAGGCTGCCCCCCTTATCAGGGTTTTTCAAGTAGCCAGCCCCCTGAGCCTCTTCCAAGTCGTCTCCCCAGTTAGGGTTTTAAAGAGATGGTCTACTTCCTTTATCATTTTAGCTTAGTGAAGGAGTAGGGGAGTGCCCTATCCCCTATGGGGTTTTTAAGTGGGCAGTCACCCTGGGCATGCTGCTTTAGCTCATTGTAACATAGCCTTCTGAGGATAGCTGTGTTCTTATTTTGGTTAATGGGCTTTCCCTACTGATTGGCTGGGTTATGTTAGTGGCCCCAGTCGTCAATAGCTTGCCCCCTTTCTACGGGAAGGTTTGGTATATGTCTGTCACTTCTCCTGGTGCTCTCTCACCAGGTGAACAGGCATGTGTCGTGGCATGGCTGAGTGGGCATTCGATTGCCCATAATGTCCGCTAGAGGACTCAGCATGAGTTCCTTAGAAAGGGAATGTCTTGGGTAATGCATGTAACCATGATTCCCCGAGAGGGAACGAGGTGCTGCGTCCCCTCACCATGCGTAGGGCTTGCCTGTTTTCACATCTCCTTCAGACAACCAAGTTGGTGACATGTTCGGCAGGCATCCTATTATACTTCCAGAGAGCCCGCCTGTGATGTCATGGGCTACGTGGGTCAATGGGATTGGAGTTGTTTCATACATGCTTTAGACACCGGTTCTGCTGACAGCAGTCCCCATAGTGTCCTCTAGAGGACGCCACATCTAGTTTCCTCTTGGGGAATCATGGTTTACTTACGTGTGTAACTCGAGACATTATATCGTGGCCACGATTAACCTAAAATGAAAGTAGAAATTAAGTTGTAAGAATGAATTGTTAAAGGGGTCATCAAATGCAAAATTCATTTTGACATGTTGTTTGCCTAAATGCATCTATGTTTGTGCAAATCATTTGTAATCCAGCTTTGTGACCTCACCTAGAAAAGAAGCGAGTATAAGGGTTTTTTTTAATGATTCTTTGCTAATCACCTTTCCTAATAATGTGCTAGTTAGCAAGTTTCACGGCTAAATTCAGCTAAAGTAAACAGGACAGCTTGTCACCTCACAGAAGAGAGGGGCAGGGTGAGCAGAGCTCATTAGCATTTAAGGGACATGCAACAAAACGGGTTGCTGTGAAAAGACCTGATTTTGACAAGGTAAAAGGGGCGTTGTTTTACACTACCACTGAAAAATTTTAGCCAAAGTATATGATAGACTTTTAATTAAGACCCTAAAGAATCATATTAACTTGTGGAAAATGGACATCAGATAACTCCTTTAATTCATAGCCACAATATCTTCGATGTAATCCCTCTCCCCGGGTCCTGTTCACACACCACTCCGAGCGGGTCTGTCGCTAGGGCACCTCTTGAGATCAGGGGAGTGAAGTTTTACCTGCACAGCACCTACCGCTGACCTCCGTTACATTGAGATCAATGAAATGATTCTACTGGGTCTTGAATTTCAATAAACGTGACAGGATCTATCTGGGTGTGACTTTATTTTACTCTGTTGTTTTGCAGTGTCATTTCCATTACTGCACTTTATATGTTGACATTACGAGAGGACATGGACTTCAATAGCAGGTACAATGCCATCATCTATGATGTCATTACTAAAGACTAATGTCTTCAGCTTGTTAAATCAAATCACTTTACATGCTTGTTATGTCACTGTTAATAATACTTAATGGACTGTTATTTGGAGTATTATTTTACTTTGGTTTCTTGACATGTACAGTCTCAACCACACCAACGTTATACCACCTTACACCACAACAGCAGCACTGACTACAGGTACTGTATGTAAGTATGTAAAGATACTGCATATAGAGTGCATAAGTTGGTTTGTCTGTATATTCTAATCATTGCTTATTTTATGGTGACTTCCATTTTGACTGTTTGCAGTGTTCTCCACCAGCTCTCCTGGTCCCTGGCCTCCAGACATTGACGTCTCCAATGTGTTTTATTCAGATGAGATCTACTGCTGTCCTTCAACTTTAATTTATAATCATAAACCTCAACTGACAGACACAACTGTCCCCTTTGACGCTCTGTCACATGGACTCACCAATCTGAGAAAAACACAGAGAGGTCAGAGACATGATGGCATGGTCTTTTTTTTTCTTCAAAAATACTTTTTATATATTTGTGACTGTCATCATGTCATTTTCATTTATTCCCTTTCAGAGAAGTGGTTAGAAAAACTACCAGAGAAATTTAAAAATTCTACTGACTGTAAGTTGACAAAATAAAGGCCTGTTAATACTAAATCTAGATCATCAGACACACAATGTGATTTTCAATAAAACAATGAATCCTTACTAACTCCTTCACACTGAGACTGAAATATTGCATTATGGTCCATTCATTGTGTTTTATTTAGAAGCTATTTTACATTTACTATCTTCTTATCAGGGACAAACACATCTATACAGTCCATCCTTGTAACGCAGAATCAACAAGTTATAGATCAACGGTACTGTCAGCAGGAAAACTGTGGGTAGGCATCAGACTTACATTTTCAATGGACACATTTCAACAGGAAGCTCATTTTTAATTTCCTTTCTTGGTATAACACAATATGGTGTGAACAGTTGAATGTTCGCATTCTCTTTTATAAAAGACTTATGTTATACAGAGTGAAGGGGTATGATGCTCTTTACAGCAGACTATTTCACTTGGGGATTTCTTGACTTACAGCACTGATGTCATCAAAGTATGTTCAATTGTAATAAATTAGCATTTTACCTATTGATCCATATGTGTTTTGTAGGAAAGGAAACTACACCTACCTCATTCCTCTCAGTAAACACATCCCACCCAACATGCCTATAACCATCCAAATGAAGTGAGTAAAAGAATGTTGATATTGCACGAAGTCTTCATTATTAACTTTTCTTTTAATGACATGTTGAGCAGGGCTAGACCAATAAATGTGAAAATTTATCAGGTAAATAAATAAAATAATACACGTCTTTATAGTCTTTTGTTAATACAGAGGTAATAAGACTTACATGAGTCTAGTGTACTTACATTAGGGTGTTTCTCTGGGTAGGAGTTTGAAAAATGATTTAAAGATTTAACAACTGAGACATAAACTGAACAAATGGCTCATTGGACAAGACTCATTGATGATTCATTTTTTAGATTTCAAAAATCTGCAATTTTATCATTTGTGCTGACTTTTTATATGCACTGCTTAGTGTTCAGAATGTAGATATAAAGTGTTGGACATTTATGCTAATATGAGGTACTGTGACTTTGTGCTGATGGCCGAATTGGAGCTGTCTTGGTATAGAACTATATTGCAATCCTGCTTGTGTAATATTGCTCATATAAAATTAATACTAGATACTAGATAAATACAGATACTATATTAAAACAGATATGAAAGACAGTGTCTGCATATGTGGTTTACATCGTCATTGATATGAATGAGTGTTTTTCTTACACTTGAGCAGCACAACTGAGTTGTTGGTGATCCACCTGTGTTCTCATGACGAGAGCGAGCAGTGCTCTTCAGTGCTCGACTATGATGGCCCAGAGTCAAATGCTGCTTTCAACACACAGGTACTTTAGCACTTATATGCTTAAAGCAACATGCAGTAGAAACACCTTTCATAATAAATGTAGCAATTATATTATAAATAATACTTTAAATATATAATATAGTATTTTTTTTTTTTCATTTATTTTGAAATTTTGGGGGAATTTATTTGGTTGTAGAATGTGGTTGTCATTCCTGTAAAATTACTGAACTTTATGTGTATAGAGCAGGATTAAGCATTAAAAGGTGATCTGACAGCCAAATATTTCTGCAGTGTGCACATGCATGCACATGATATCATGCATTTGTGTGAAGTCTTTTCTTTTTCCACAGGGCTACATACATAAATGGACACTGGCAGTGGCAAATCACTATCGTGCCTCCTACCATTTCCGGTCTTCTGTTGCTGTGAGTTCCTATGTATCTTTATTTGTTTGTGTGTTAATCTGTGAATGTACGCTGTCTTTAAATAATAAATTGAATTACAGTAGAAACCATATTTAATATGACGTCAATAAAAATAAGGCTTGAGGGACATAAGTACAGTCCATTTAGTGGGTCTCATTCATGAAATTTTTGTAAATATATGAGTAAATTCAGAGTAATTTGAGCATAAAATGGACCTTCCTTAAAAGAGAAGTCCACTTCCAGAACAAAAATTTACAGATAATGTACTCACCCCCTTGTCATCCAAGATGTTCATGTCTTTCTTTCTTCAGCTGTAAAGAAATAAAGTCTTTTGAAGAAAACATTTCAGGATTTTCTCCATATAATGGACTGCTATGGTGCCCCGATTTTGAACTCCCAAAATGCAGTTTAAATGTGGCTTCAAATGATCCCAAATGCGTTCTAAATGATCCCAACCGAGGAAGAAGGGTATTATCTAGCGAAACGAACGGTTATTTTCATAAAAAAAATACAATTTAAATACTTTTAAATCTCAAACGCTCATCTTGTCTTGCTCTCCCTGAACTCTGTGTATTCTGGTTGAAGACAGTTAGGGTATGTCGACTCCAATCGTATTTTCTACCTCAACTTCAAAAATCATTTCAAAATCATCCTACATCACTGCAGAAGCACCGACCTAGTCTTTGCAAAGTTAATATGCAAAGAAGATTAAACGCCCTTAACAAAAAAGGTAAAACAGCGATATAGGATGATTTTGAAGTTGAGGAGAACATGAGATAGGAATTTTTCGACATACCCTAACTGTCATGTACCAAAAACAGTTCAGGCAGAGCGAGACAAAATGAGTGTTTGACATTAAAAAGTATAAATTTTTTTTATTATTTTATGAAAATAACTGAGCGTTTTGCTAGATAGGACCCTTCTTCCTCAGCTGGGATCGTTTACAACCGCATTTGGGATCGTTTGAAACCACATTTAAACTGCATTTTGGAAGTTCAAACTCGGGGCACCATAGAAGTCCACTATATGGAAAAAAAAAAATCTGAAATGTTTTCTTCAAAAAACATAATTTCTTTATGACTGAAGAAAGAAAGACATGAACATCTTGGATGACAAGGGGTGAGTACATTATCTGTCAATTTTTGTTCTGGAATTGGACTCTTTTCCGGATTCACAGATGCATCATAAAAAAGGGTGCACACACATTCACTATAGCGTAATCACTGTCCATGGATCACATGTACAGAAATACTGTGGGGTCTTTGGACTTCCTTCTCTGGTTTTGCTGCTGTGTATTGTATAAATTCTGAAGAGACCAATTGGCCATATGCCTATAAATGATTATTCACTAAAGTTGTTAAGACACTACTGCTGCTCTTCATAGGCTAATAGTAATGTAAAATCAAAAGGAAAACAGACTACATGGCTGTTCATTTTTGTTTATTACTGCTAATTGTTAACTAATTCATTTTGTTATGATATTATTTTTATAAACTTAATTTTAAAGGAGTGAAACCATCTAAAGTTTCAGTTAACTGCCAGAACACATAAGCATTAGCATCAGTTGTTTTGGCATCTATCCATCTCCATTCAAGTATCTTGCCATTCTTACTTATGTTCCAAGCAATAGTAGACGTGGGAGGTTTATCAGAACATTAAGCTGAAGATGCTTCCCTCAGCCCATCCACTGTGAACAGCAAGATAAATAAGTTTAACCTCAATATATTATAGATTTTCTAGCTATTTGGGCAAACAAACTTGCAAAATATTATTATATTGCAATGTATATTATAATGCAGTGTCATCAGTTTGCCTAAAAGAAAACTAAATGTTTGGATGATTATACACCATTGGGAGCAGGAGCAAATGTTTATCATTATTATTACTTAAATAACTAGCATTTTAAAAATACAAAATTTTTTTTCTGAACATTTACATCAGAACAGGTTTACACAAAAAGTCATTCTGCTCATGTTTCATGAATGAAGCCTGGTGTGTTGTGTTCTTGTGTGTAAACAATTTAGAATGAAAGGGAGACATAAAACATGAAAAATACATCTTCAGTTGACCAAAACACAGGGCTTGTAAAAATCAAACTATAACCTTAACAATGTGAATTATTGGACAGACAGTACTTCTGTCTATGGTACTGCCAAATCAATTATTTAAGTCTATGGCAAGGATGTTGTGACTAGCAGCATGATTTAAATCTTTTGGCCATATAGTGTCAGTATAGATGTGTTCTTTTCACACAGGGTTTGGCTGATTGTAGCACTGATCTGAACTATGCAGAAGTTTTATTTACTGACTACCACTTCCAGTTCTTCCGTCGCTGTGACTGATCAACACCCTTCAAAAGCAACATCCAGTGATGTGACCGCATTAGTAGATGGTAGAACTGCAGGCTGTAAATTATATGTGAAGTGTCTTTTCAAGTCTTTAATGGGCAGAACTTGTGTTGTTGCTGAAAAAAGCATTTGAAAAATGCTTGATATTAGTTTATTCTTATTTTCATGGTGTTTTAAAATCAGAAGGAAACATCTGAACTCCAAAGAAAAGAGTAAAGTAGGTCTTCAAAGATGATTTGACATGTATAGCTTTCAACAATAAAGTGGTGATTGTTGTTTTGTACTGAACTACACAATCAGGAAATCTTTTACTCTGATACTCATACACACTACTGAGCACATTATGTAAACCTGTGTGCAATGATGTTAACCAAATGATTTTAGACCAAACATTTGATTGTTGCAGAAGTGAAATTGTTTTTATAGCTAAAGACTTTTATGAATTTAAGGTTTTCTTTGAATATCAAGCACTACAGTAAAGGAAGATTTTGTCAGCACACCATCACTCTGTATACTTGTTATTATGAAAGGGATGCATTTAACAGTAGGCTACTATATAAAGTCTCTGAAAATTATGTTACAGTAATTCATTGTGTGGTGTAGAATTTGTAAAGGAATTGTGAGACTTACAGTAAAAAGTATCTTGGTACAACCAGTTTTGTGTGTAATACTACTAGCCACGTTTACATGTACACTTTTTTTGTCATTCCGATTAAAATCATTCCGATTGAAAGATTCGGTGGATTGTTTACATGAGTTATCTAATCCGATATGGTGTTTATATGTGCCGGCGCATTCAATTTTGGGACACGCTAATAGCGTACAATGACAACAAATACAAATCATCACAGAAAAAACGCCAGTATTTTTGTTAATATTTTTAAATAGCTGCTTGCACTTGCTTAGAATAAACGGACTAATATTTGAATCCCTTGCATTCATTTGAGCATACGGCCGTCTTCTGTCGTACTACACACAGAACCAAATTGATTTCTTGTTTGCAGGTTCTAATAACTAAGTTGCACAGATATATCTACCAGATAAAATTATAAACACAATATATCTTGATCTCAGCCGGCTGATCAACACATATCATCATATCGCCCTAATTCCTTAATGTTAAAGCAGTAAGGGATAAAATAACACTACGACCCTCTGTAACCCAACTCTGAAATTAATTGCATTGTGATACTGAAGAGTTTAACTGTACTTAAATGGAACAAATACACGATTACTTACCAAGAGTTGCTGAACGATAAATCAAAGCGTGCAATCTGTGGGAGTGGGGGGGGGGGGGGGCACGG
>JAHKKF010376240.1:0-10180 GCA_019740295.1 Labeo calbasu | reverse complement strand
TAAAAACCACTGCATGGATTTTTATCATTATAGGGTAGATTTGTACATACACTGCCAACACACTTTAATGTTCAAACAACATGAAAAAGTGAACTTTGCATCCGATGACCCCTTTAAGAATTTTACATTCATTCCAAAACAATATCTCAAGGCAGTAACAACTGAAACAATATATTTTATTTGTGAACTTACGTTCAGCTATTCTTTTTAATAATTTGTAACTTTTTTTTGGATCATCAGTCATCAAATCTTGGTGAATATTGGTCACAGAAACAGAGATCTCTTACAGATCACGTTTTCAGGCCAATTTAAGTCTTATTTTGATTGTAACAAAATGGTTATACCTAAGTGTGTGAGTTGTGTACTTACTTTTTTAAACGAAACACACAAAAGATAAGATTTATTGCACCAACCAATCACAGCCGAACATAATCAGTCATATCCAATCATATTGCAATGGAGGCATTGCCTTCTCTCACTTGACTTCCCCCATTCATTCTCAATTACCCCCAACAAACTTACCGCACGCTTTAGGGGGTCTGTTAAAACTCAATGGGCTCAGGGGAGACGAGAGAGATGCGGACTCCCACTGTAACTTAACCTGCTGATGTTGCTTAGAAAAACAAGTGCACTCACAGTGAAGCCACAGAAGAACCATTTTTGGTTCCACAAAGAACCATTCAATTAAAGGTACGTTAAAGAACCATCGCTTTCTTACCTTTTTATAATCTGTAAGGTTCTTCAGATGTTAAAAGTTCTTTAAGGTTCTTCTATGGCATTGTGAAGCACCTTTATTTTTAAGAGTGTGACTTTTTAATGTTATATTTTGTAATATTGGCATTGTTTTATTTTTATACTATGAATGTTTTCTCATTTAGTATTTTGAGGAGACATTGCATCCTTTGCCAATGTGTATATTGTTCATTTATTTAAAAAAAAGCCTCATTTATTTATCTGACATTCATAACATTTGATTCTTCATCAAGGCAAAAACAATCTGCAAACAGAACATTTATAACACTCATTCTGTACACTTGTAAAGGTGCTATGTAAATGAAAAAACAATATTGTAATGTGGAAAAACTGTATTTCATTTGTTTTATGTGCTATTGTTAGTCAATGCAAAATATTACTTCAGCATAATTACAGCAAATATCAGATGTAGAGGATTTAATTTATTGAACATTAAAATGACTCTTACTTTCATTTAAGCCTTCATCCCAGGCTGTAAACAAAACACTTCTGCCTCCAATATGTGTTATATACACAATAGCACATTATGCAAAGAGGTTTTTTTTTTGTTTGTTTTTGCAATTTGATTTTAGCTATGTTAAAAGTTAGGTAGAGTAAAAACATTCTCAGTTTGAACACTGCTAATGTGCTCTATTATGTTGTTCACATTTCTCACTAAACTCAAGTAAAGTCAAATCCAGTCAAATGAAGCCTGTACACATGGGCAAAGAGAAAGCACTTAGCAGACGTTTCTACAGCCTGTTTTAGTGATACAAATGAGTTGTTTAAAAAAATTACCAAGTGTTAGAGCTGGTTTATGCATGATGCAATACAAAATACACAGAATACAAAATAAAGTATATGGCAAATAGAGGGGAGTGAGTCCACATCCACAATGGAAATCATAAGGTAGAGATGTTAATCGTTATAAATAGCATGCAATTGGATTTGTGTGTCTTGAAGTTAGACATGGCTGATAAGGTGTTAATTCTGACAGTCACACCAATCTTTGTTATGAAATCTGTTGAACTCAATCCAATCAAACCCACTGAAAGCCAAAGTCTAAATGCCACGGAGGAGGAATGTTAATTGAGGGCTGAATACTGGGAGAATTATATCCATTATGGAGCTTTATTACTTAACTAAATTAGATTAAGATTAGCAATTACATAACTTAGAGTGTGGGAAGACATGCCATCATTTAGAAAAGATGTACATACATCTTTAACATACATAGTTATAAGTATATTTTAATGAAAAGTGAGACCCTTATTTTGAAGTAGCTATAAGAATATTTTTTCACATACAGATATATTTCCTTAAGTGTTCCTTTGGTGAAAAATAGTCTGTCACTCGACTAGATCTCTTCTGAACATCGTTGCTTATCAGAGTATCTCACCCATGCAGACTGTTCATTAAAGTCGTAAGTGTCGTGAAACAGGTTGGTCAAACGAGGCAGGGAGTTAGACTGATTTAATGAGTCTGCTGGCGAACGGTGAGAAGAGTTAGAGAGCATCTGAACCTGAGCTGATTCATTCACTACCCACCGTCACTCATTTTAATAGGGAATTAAATTAGACTGACAGACAATAGGCATCACAAGAGGGTGAGAATTATGTTTGCCCATCTTGTTTCTCTCACAGGAACCAAATGACCAATAAATACTGGAATCAGGCGTAACCCAATACATTTTCTCTAAATGAGAACAATGTTTATGGGAGAAAAAAAAAGTGAAGTAAGGCTGATGAGACATAGATCAAACATTGGCTTTAATTACTAACTTTGAATCAATTAATGTTAATTTAATGTGAATTAGCTTGTGAATTAGTTGAATGAATATGCTTAGTCTACTTCCTGTTTGTAGAATATAAATAGTGTGGATGTTTGTTGTTTAGGGCTATGTAGAGAAGTTAGCAAATTTGCAATTTGTGCATTTTTACAATTGAGCTCAGTTTTATTGAGCAAATAAAATGTTTTGCTTTTTAAATCCGACTTTATGAAAAGTCAGAAGATTAAAAATCACATCTGTAATTACCTTCAGTTCATTCATCACACTGAAAATAGAAAATTAAGTGCATTTATTATGTATTTATACTGTGGCGAATCATTCAGACATTCGCAAACAAATCTGCAACACTGTAAAAAATGAAATAATCATTAATTCATGAAAACATATGGTCTTCCATTACTTTTCTTAAATTAATTTAACTATAATTTTATTTTCTAAATTATATGAGATTTAACTTGATTTTTAAAGTCAGTTTAATATAATTTAAGTTGAAATGACTTGTACAGCCAATCTGATTATACTTAAAAAATATTTAAGTTAAAATAGGTGGATTTTTTAAAAGCAATATTTAATTTTGAACATAACCTCAGTCTTATATGTTCTGCATTACAGTTCTGAGCATTTAGTCTGTTTCTGGATTATGGCACCATTTTTTTGTATTTGGATGGATGTATTTTGGACGGATTAATCAGCTTTTGTCTGCTTAATATTATAATTTTCCCTAAAGCATTTCAATAAGCCTCACACAGACATAGTTCACACAAATGTGCACAAGCTTCAATCGTTACACAAGCTCAATGAATCTCTTTACAGCTGAACAGAAGAAAACATGCCTAGAAAACTCGACAAGGCTGTCTTTAATCTCAAACTGGAGTTGTTGAACTATTCATGAAATAACGCTGGAAAATTTTAAAAACACTTTTCTACCTTTGCATTAGCATCAGCTCATTGAAAAAGTTGCAAACATTGTTTGAGGTATTAACAATTCTGCTTGCTGCTGAGTGACTGCTGTTTCTTCGTGCTAATCTACAAACAAAAATTCAAATCCAGCATGAGCAGAAGACGGGCTAGCCTGTGGCAAAGCCCACATCTCCAAACAGGCTGGCAAGTTGAACGCAGAGTGAGATGGATTCGGGAGGCAATTAGGGATGACATTCTGGGGAGACGCTCGCTTGGCATCAAAGTCTAAATCCCCAGAAGGCAGCTGTTACTTAGAGAAAGGTTAAGAACCAGCTCCAGCTTGCTCCTTCCTACCTTCCTTTCTGCTCTTCCCTGTTGCTGATGAAAACTAATCTAGACAAAGCAAAGACCACCATTCGCTCTCCTGGTATCTATGATTGAATTTTCACATCCAGGCAGTGAGAAAAGAGCTAATATCATATCCATTATTTAAAAAAAAATAAAAGATAGTTACACTATACTCTAAAAATAATTAAAGCAGTTACATTCTAAATAAATTAGTTAATGAACATCTGTCTTTTATTATGTTTCTGTTCACGTTGTTTTATAAACACAATGTCCAATTACTTATAAATAATATATTTGACTAGAGAGCAAAAGATTTTTAGTTTTTAGTTGTTTTTAAATCAGATACGTATAGGTAATCACAGTTTGCCAATATACAGCCACACTGTTGTGATTTTGCATTTATACAACAGTTTAACAACACAAATGGGTAAATACAAAAGAAAGTGTTTAAAAACCCTCTTTTGTGCAAAACTACTGCCTTCCACCACGTATTTAAATCTCAGTTTGACAGTTTAACACCTAGGCCCAAGCCAACGTTACTAATTTGAAAATGTCACTTTAGAACTAGTAACAAAGGAACGTTGAATTGCTTCATTGAAAGCTTACTGTATTACTGTATTAAAAGCTGTGCATTATGTGGAGTAGAGTACTATGAGAGAGAGATTGACTGAGCGAGTGTGATTACTTGCATCTGATACAACATTCATTCTTCAGCACAATCTTATATTCACAATAAAACATTAGTTTGAATGTCCAATGAGGAAAGCGATACCTTTGTCGTACTATCCTTTCATCTGTTAAGGGTGATTTCCGATGACAGCATTGCTCAGTTATAATTAAAAATTTCTTAGTGAAAACAAATCTACCTCATCTTATGTTTAAACTATAGGGATTATTGTAACCTTACATTACTATAAATTTAATTACATTTAATTACTATTTTCTATTAAATATAAAATCAACACTTAACTTTAAAAAATGTATGCAAACATGCAGTTCAATTTGTAAATGATAAAATGTTAATTCATGATTATTCACGTTAAAACTAGTAGTAAAGAGGAAGGAATAATTCACTCTGGCTCTGCTCTGCCGTTTCGACAGATCCTATTTACACTGCACAAGGCCGCAGGGCGTTACGGTTCCGACACAGTCAACGGAATTGATTGTGGCCACTCTAGTCAATGCTTGTGTTTATACCAACTGACTAGAAGCGGCTCTCCAAGGCGTTTATGCAGTGATCTCTCATGCCACATCAAAGACTGTCAAAACACCATTTATTGTTTAAATTTTATGGAAAAAAAGGTGTATTTGTTTGGTACACATGCATACCAAACCGAAAGACCTGTACCAAACATTTTCGGTATGAATACGTGTACCGTTACATGTAAATTAAATTAAATATACTAATATTACTAACATTTATCTAAAATATTATTTATTGAATAATAATATTTAATAAACAACATTAGCATTCATCATAAAAAGTTGCTAGGCAATTCAGTCAAAAGTACAAAGGCAGGTCGGTGCTGATAGCCTTATGGGCTGAGCGCCGACATATGGTGCAGTTTGGGTGTCCTGTGTTCGAATCCTGCCTCGTGGACCTTTCCTAAATCCCACCTCTCTCTCTCTCTCTCCCACTAGCCTCCAGTCAAAATGTCCACCGTCTTATCCATAAAAATGCAGAAAACACTGCAGAACTCTGATATACAGCATTAAATTTACATAAAATACAATGTAATGACATTTTGCCCTAGATCAAAACTATTTGCTCTGGAATAAATAAAAAGACTGCCCGTTAGATTTACCCAAAACAATTAAATCTCATGTTTAACCACTATAGAGACATCAGAGCTAGTGACAAATTCCAGAAAATCTGGCCGAGGTAAGGCTGCTCTCGGCAGGTTCATAAGCGCAGAACGGCTGCTGGGTCAAGCTAAGCTGGGTGAAACTAAAAATAGCTTCCATTTACAACACTGTTTATTTTTCTGATAGAAAAGTCTTTACTGCTCACTCATAAAAAAAACTCTCTTGTCGCCATCTAATGGCGGAACAATGTAACTCGAAAATCACCATCACAAACACACACACACACACACACACACAGTTTCTCAATACTAAACACTATTATTAAATACTACTGTTATATAAAATATTATTTACTGAATAATAATATTTAATAAACAACAACAACAGCCATCAAAAGTTGGTAGGCAATTCAGTCAAAAGTACAAAGGCAGCGCTCTTATATACAGCATTGAATTCACATAAACATGACAAGATTTTTCCAAAACGATTTGCTATGGAACAAATAATAGATTAAAGAGACCTAAGACTGCCCATTAAATTTACCCAAAACTAATTATATCTCATGTTTAACCACTATAAAGACATCAGAGCCAGCAGCAAATTCCAGGAAATGTGGCTGAAGTGAGGTTGCTCTCTGCGGTTTTATGAGAGCTGAACGGCTGCTGGTACCCTCAATCTTTATTAACAAACTGCATATTTGAACTATAAACAAGTACATTCTCAACTGAAAACCTCTAAAAACTACATTCAGTGACACAAAACAGTAATATTTTTACAATTATAGTGAATTTGGGAGTCCTCCATGACACACGCTGTGAGAAATACTGCAAGAAGAATGATACAAACAGTGAAACGGTTGTTGCAATATTGCTTAAATATCGCACTTTTATCAGCCAATCAAATCTGAAGACCAGAAAGAACTGTTGTAAAAATTTTAATAATGATCCTTCTAACAATCACAATATTACTGGTAAGAAAGGGTAAGAAAAACGTTTTTTTTTTTTTACTTTTATCCTAGCAGGAAGAAGAGCTGATCTGAAATGAGTATTGAGCTCATAGCTTTGAGTGGCATGTGACGGACAGATGAGGGACCAACGTTTTCTCTCAAATAGACACATTTGATCCCGTCATGTCCACAATAAGAAGCTATGACTAAAATGTCCTTTTGTAGCTATAATGTAGACATGTCATGTGCATCATTTTTCAACCGACCCTATCTGAGTACACACTCAACCTCAGAATCACATATCTATTCACTGTGTACCAACCACATTCACCACTAGTTGAGATGAATAACAGTAGCTATAGAGGAAATGAATTCAATCTGAATGAAAAGCTTTCGGGCAAACACTTAATTGGAAAGAAAAGATCCATGTTTCTAGATATATAAAACTGAAAGAGCAGCCGATCTTAACCAACCCAGTAAATGGAAAAGTAATTGCCATGTAAACTTTGAATCTTTGCGTACATGCGCTGACATATTTTTGGATATGTTAGAAAGGCAAACACAGCAGTAACATACTGGGGTCTCACGCTGAGTTTCCTAACTTCAGTTTTCTCAATTGCTTTCTCCGACAAGACCTCTGACAGCGCTCAAAAGCATCTTGCTGTTATGCGAGCACTGAGACTAAATGCTGCTCTTAGCGTGTATAGAAACTTTGTTTGGAGTAAATGTAGTGCATATTACGTACGCAAATATTTTCATCAAACTGCAGGGTATTTTAAATTTGCTGTTTGATTCATTATTATTATTATTATGTTGCCCAGTTTGTGAATGAGACATTATTTTAATGGAACAACATTTCTAAAATGCAGAAATTAGGCTTGCATTTAAACACACATTGGCACAGACACAGAAACGTATTGTTTTTGCAGTTCTACAATCACCTACAAGATTCTGCAATTACAGATTCCCTTTAAAATTCACTTCAAGCCACATCATTATTGAAACAATGAGATGAATGTGAGGACTGAATGTTAATGCGTCTTACACGACTACTGAAAGTGAAGTGCATTAGGAGATTTTTTAATGGTTACTGAGCATAATAAAAGTGAATCTCGGATAGCAGAAATAGTCTGTTATGAATTACCTATTATTATGTAAAAGCATGTTATTTCACATCTAATAATAATAATTCATGTCTGCACAAATCCCTATAACCAAATATTGAATACATGCACAGTGTATAATTGACATAAATCAGCCAAATGAAATTCTCAGACGACCACAGACTTCAAAACTCCCCAAGGAGCAACACACAATACTGCTGAAAGCCGCAGTCTGACTGGTGATTGTAACGTGTACCGTTAAGGGCCGTCTATGTCTTGTCACCCCGTCACATCACACACTAATTAAAACTGCATATAGGAAAAATTTTATTCAGGTCCAATCTCAGATCTGGAGTTCAGCAACAGCACAGAGTTAAAAAGAGACTATTATCTCAGGAGTCTTACCTGTCGTCTGTCTAGGTTTCCTGATCCACCAGGGATTTCTGGAGACAGGAGGTGAAGAACAGAGGCCTGTGGGAGACAACAGAAATAAAACCCTTAACTGTTCATTTCCTATGTAGGTCTTACTAATAATGCCTGCAGGTGTTCTTCTGCATGCATCGAGTCTTTCCATTTTCTCTTGTCTTCTTGAATATAAACAAGAGGAAATGGCTAAGTTTCATAGCTGTGACTTTATGTGAGGATTGTGATTGTTTGGTGGCTCGAGGGGACTATTTACCCTCAATACGCTGACGCAAACAATTAGCCTTGTGAGAATGATGGAATCGGAATAATTATTCTTTAAGAATCTCTAGGTACAAAAATCAACACTGAATAAAAAAATGTGCAAATCACTGACACGCAAATAGACAATCAAATGGACAAAGACAATGAAAAATCAAACAACGGCTGCTCCTCAATACCTTAGCTGGTGCTTTCTCATTTCTCACTCCTTTGTCCTCCAGCTTGTGACCTGGAGATCGATCATCATGAAGGACATATCAATCTTCTAAGTGCACCGCAAGGGAAAAAAGAGGAAGCTTCCAGAGCTAAGACAAAAACACAGGAGGATTCAATGCCGTCAAAGCACCTGATGGACAGATAAAATCTCCCCTCCATAGTCACAACAACTACTCAAAAGTTTGGAGTTTGTAAGATTTTTCATATTTTATAATTTTATCATAAAGACACTACATGCAAATGCATTTCATTTGTGACCCTGGACCACAAATTCAGTCATAAGGGTGATTTTTTTGGAAATTGATACGTCATCTGAAAGTTGATTAAATAAACTTTGTTAGGATATGACAATATTTGGTCAAGATATAATTATTTGAAAATCTAGAATCTGAGGGTGAAAAAAAAAAATCTAAATATTGAGAAAATTGCCTTTAAAGTTGTCCACATGAAGTTCTTAGTAATGCATATTACTAATCAAAAATTAAGTTGATATATTCACAGTAGGAAATTTACAAAAAATCTTCTTGGAACATGATCTTTATTTCCTATCCTAATGATTTTTGCCATTAATTTTTTTTTTTTTGACCCACACAATGTATTTTTGGCTATTGCTACAAATATACTTGTGCAACTTAAAGGATTAGTTCACCCAAAAAAGAAAATTAGCCCATTATTTACCCTCCAGGCATCCTAGGTGTATATGACTTCCTTCTTTCAGACAAATGCAATCAGAGTTAGGTATATTAAAAATTATCCTGGCTCTCCCAAGACAATGGGTGGGTGTTTCTCTTCAACAGTCCAAAACAAGTCCAATAAAGTGCATCCATTCATAATAAAAAGTGCCTCATACAGCTCCGGGGGGTGAATAAAGGCCTCCTGTAGTGAATCGATGTGTTTTTGTAAGAAAAATATCCAACCCAATCTCATAAAAAATACATACCTCTGGGTACATTTCTGTGGCACTGTTTTACATACTTTACTGCACGTTTCACCTCAGTTTCAAAGAGAAATGTCCACTGAGTGGTGCCAAAACACAGGTGCAATACATGAACCCTGGCACAATAATTTTTTTCATATCAGGCGATATCGATAATTATCACGATAAATGTCAAATTTGTATTTCTTTCAAGGTAGATTTTTGCTACAATGTGAAAGTGCAACAGGTTCTCACTCCTAAATCGTCACATATTGACGCTTGGGCAGGACCCCTTTGGCATCACTTCTGGACGCTCAGGGTACCCCTTTAGCGTCATTTTTCGACGTGAGTGTCCTCCAGTACTTTACATAACAAACCTTGGCATCAATGTGCTGACGCCAAAGGCACTGGGGATTTTATCGTCATGACTAAATTATATATTGGGTAATAATATTGCTATTATTGCATATATGTTTGGGTGTGGGTTTTTTTTCAGTGCAAACAGTCAAAACAGTTTCATTTATATTACACTATTTACACATTTATCCCAACCCCTGCCCCTACACCTAACCATCTGTCAACAAAACGCAAGATATAGCAGGCAGATACAACTATATTCATAATTTATTCAAAAAGCATTAATATTCCAAGGGTTCCAAAGCAAAACGATTGATTTATGAGAAGAACTGACGCGATCGCCGTCTCCGTCCACCGTTCTGTGTTCTGCTGCAGTCTGTCTG